>SSNP01000376.1:127365-146557 GCA_006937955.1 Pachypanchax playfairii | reverse complement strand
AAATTTGTACATACTTAAACAGCCATATATTAGTGACAAGCATAACACTAAAACACAAATAAAATATTTATAAAAATTAAAAATAAAAATAAATAAATAAATAAAAAAGAGGCACAAGCTGACCTAATTAATTGGGTAACTCTTTCAGTTCAGAAAAGTGGGATATGAAACATTGCCACTTCTGGTAAAACCTTTCTGTACAACCCCTTATTGTATATTTTATTTTCTCCAGTTTTATAAAAAACATCATGTCCTTTAGCCACAGTAAAATGGAGGGATATCTGGTGGATTTCCAGTGCAACAGTAGAGTACGCCTTGCTATTAAGGATGTGAAAGCCAAGATATCTTTCTGTGTTGGGTTCAATACAACAGATGAATCAGGAATCCCAAAAATGGCAATAAACGGAGAGGGCAACAGAGTCACTTTTAGGACTTTGGAAATAATTGTGAAGTAACTTGTCCAAAAACTGTATAAATCAGGACAAAGAAAAAACATGTGGCCAAGGTGACAGGGAGAACGCTTACATTTATCACAACAATCATCAATTTCTGGATAAATCTCAGAGAGTCTTGATTTAGAGAAATGGACTCGATGTAACACCTTGAACTGGATCAAGCTAAGCCGAGCACATGAAGAAGATGTTCTAACTCGATCAATGGCTTCCTCCCAGAGCTCTTCAGTCATCTGTATTCCCAAATCTCCCTCCCACGATTGTTTAATCTTGACATTTGATACGTCTCTCAGTGTTAGGATAGAATTATAGATTTTAGATATCAACCCTTTATTTTGTGGACTGTATGAAACCATACTTTCCCAGGGCTGTTCAGGATGTATGGATGGAAAATTGGGGAAACATTTAGAAACAAAATTACGAACTTGAAAATAACGAAACAGATGAGTACCATGTAAATTATAATTGAAAGATAAATTGGTGAAACTGTCAAATAGCCCAGATGTGTATAAATTTCTTATTTGTGTAATACCTTTACCGTGCCAATCCAAGAACGATGAATCTGAGAGAGAGGGGGGGAACATATGATTTTTAGCTACAGGACACAACGGGGAGGCAGCTTTGAAATTAAAGCGCCGTCTAAACTGATCATCTCGTGTTTTTGAGCAAAAGACAAACAAAAAAATCAGGGTTAAATTTACAAACTGCTGAATAAAAGTCAAAGTTTAATATGTTATTTAGACAGCAGTATAGTTGTTATCTGTGTTTGATGTGTAAAAACAAATTAAACTGTCAAAGCACAAAGCAAGAAATGGAATAAACTGTGAAGCTCAGTTTCACATCTTAGCAGCACAAAGCAGAGCTCTCATGTGTATGTGCTGTTACAATGTTTTAATATTGTGTGTTTTCATTTGGGTTGGGGGTAGAAAGCTAAGTGACACAAGTGTTTATTATTCATTCACTGATCCAGGTGTGAACTGACACATAGTTATTTGGTAACATTGAGTGATTGCTGCCTGATTTAATTGTGCAGCCGCCACACTGTATTATTCATGTCCTAGCACTTTTAACTTGGTAATTACCAGCTGTTGGGACTCAGTGGGACTCCAGTGGTTGTGTCAAAAACAGCTCACTTACACAAATACACAAAGCATTTCTTTATTAATTAGCCAAGTTGGGATCAAACCTTTTCTTTTGGAATTTTTTTTTTTTTTGCTACACAGTTTGAAAACATAAAGATGCTTTTTGTGTCTTGTTGCTTTTATAAGGAGAAAAATAAAATTCCTATAATAATCCTATATAACTGTCTTTCTTTAGTAACTGAAAAAAAAAGGTGCTGGAATATATAGACTTTATATTTGAGTTGTACTTTTACAATTACTTTTATTACTGCTTCTATATATGAATATTTGTGTGCTAAACATACATTTCTTGAATTGTATTTGTCTTTATTGTAACTTCAACAGAAGCCCAGTCCAAAGAGCTGCCAGATCACGTAGTCCAAAGGCCCAATGTTCCAGAGTCATAAGCCCAATGACATTCTGATTTGAACAAACCTGTGTTTCTTGTATAGCCTGGCTTCACTAACTGACACAAACTAATTCACCAACCTGGCAAACTAATTAACAACTAATTCACAGACTTGCTTTGTAATAATCTGACTTTTTTTTCACACGGTGAACAAATTCATGTTTTACCAGGTTTTTACTCACTCTTATCAAAGCCCCAGCTACAGGAGATGATCATTGTTTTGCTATTTGTGCTGATGTAGATTTGAAGGAACAGTTCTTTTATCTGAACAGTGGCTCATTGAAATGGCTATAATTTATATATAAAAATGGTCCAATAAAACCCAACCCAACTCCACACACCCCAACTTTTCTACTGCACTGAGTGTCTTTTTCCAGTAGAACTTTTCTCACCAGAATGTTCTGGTACCCTGACACCTTGTAAATCCATAGTTCTTTACCTTTGGTACTGAAGCCTTTGTCTTCTGTCAAACATTAAAGAGCAACTCAACCTCCAAACAGCTCTTTTCTGCTAATAACTTGTATTAGTGGATCTTTACTAATGCAACCTTTCAGTTTCTGGGCATTTTTTGACATTTTTATGTAAACTTGTTAAATTCAACACTTTTTGGTCTAAAAACGTCTTAGTGCTGCCCTCTCAGGGTTGAAAGGTGGCTACTGCATTTGAATTTTGTAATTGGCTGAAAGCAGTTCATGCCTATGTCTGCGGTACATGCCAACGTCATCGGGATAAAGACTTCCCTGCAGTGGTTGTGATTGTGTGGATGTGATTAGACGTTATATTATCATCATGGTTGGGTTACCTGTCTACAATACAGCAGGGTCACTCTGAAGCTAATCTAAACACGGAGATGTGCTACACGTCGATCACAGCTTAGGACCGCCTCTTGAAGTGATGTCTCCCTCTGCATTTTTCAAAAAAAGCAGTTAGAAGGCAGGAGGGTAATTTAGAGGATGTGAGTTGCTCTTTAAAAACCAGACATAGTGGTTGTCAACAAACATAGAAAAAGGCCGTTTTGATTGATATAGTGATCCTATGTGAAAGTAACATCATGGAGAAGAAACACAAGAAGCTTGAGTGTTGTGACTTATTTGAAGAGGAAGGGATTTATGTTAGTGTTGGTAAAAAAACAGATATTTGTTGATAAGTTAATTCAAGAAAATGTTGAGTTAAAAAATTTAAAAGGATGGATTATAACATCTGATCATGATTTAGCAGTATGAAAAGTTATTTCTGACTTTGAGATAAGTTTAAATTGCTCATTTTCTTGTGTAACAATTAATAACAATTAACCATGATGCTTTGGGAGGCATACAATGAGTTATGTTCTGATGCAAAAAAAAAAGGGAGTGAGCCTTTTTTTTTGCTTTTTAACCTGTTCATTCATATGTTTACTAAAGTCTGAGTTGAAACGAGATCACTCATTGTCAAAAAACTGCTAAAAACCATAACATAAAGTGTCTGACTCATAAAGTCCCAAAAAGATTAGATGCAAATGGATATAAAAATTACATCCATTTATTAGATAAATCCAGTTACAATAAAAAACTTGTTGCATCTATGTAATTGCCATGATGCTCAAGGAAACAAAAAATATCCATGGTCAAAAGTGTTCACAAATAAACTTTTTCATTGTCAGAAAACTGTTGCTCCTTGTCCTGCCCCATCAACTTACTACCCGCTCCTGAGCATGTGCACTTAAAACCGAAAAAAAAAATGCAATTTACCTTGCAGAACATTAAAGTGCAACTAACCCCCAAATCAACTTTTTTTGCTGATAAACTCTATAAATGAGTGTTTAATAGTGCTGCCAACATTCCGGGGTCATGTTTTTGGTATTTTAGCAAATTTTTATAAAACCATTCACTTTATACCAAAAACTGTTAGTGGAGCACCCTCTTCAGGTTAAAACGTTACACTGCACTTGAATTTGAATCAGGAATTGCTATTGGCTGAGACCTTATTTTCTCTATAAGTGATGTCAGGATTCAGCCGCTAATGAGCTCGGTCTCGGTCACATCTCTGCTCAGTAGTGAGTTGGAGTTTGAACAGGAAGTGTATACGGCCGTTATCAGAGTTCATTTTAGTGTTTGCGACTGTGTGAAAACATGTTTTTAGCACATTACTGAAGGGTTGTCTCTTCATGCTGGAATACTTTGATTTATACCTTGAACACCTCTCTGAAACATGCTTCTTGTTGCGGACAATGATGTGCAGCAGTCGCGCACACGTGCAGCTGCACATGATGAGGCTGAGTCACACATATTACACAAGCTAATCCAAATTTAGCTTTTACTTTGATCAATAACAATATACCACGAGGAGACGGGCTTCATTCTATGCTGCTTAAGCTGCGGCAGTACGAACCATCGGCTTGAAAAGGTAGTGCGGTCGCTTACATCTGTGCATGTGGCAGAGTCACATGATATTACTTGATCTAATAGCGTTGGCTAACAACAATGTACCAGTAGAGAAGAGCCCCATTCTATGCCGCCAAGTCGCTGCAGGGCAAACTACCAGCTCAAAACGATACGGATCAGAGCTGCTCTTCTCGTCTAGATGTTCGCATTAAATACTTTGTTCTTTACATAGTTAAATGTGCTGAAAAGTAAATCACATAAAAATTTTCAATGGTGATCAAATGTGTTAAATTATTGAGGTCAGGATTTGGAGTCACAAAATTAAAAAGTGTAAAAACTCCAGGCTGATCCAACTTGATGTAATGTCCTTAAAACAAGCCAAAAATGAGGGTCAGTAGTGTGTGGCCTCCACATGCCTGTCTGACCTCCCTACAACACCTGGGCATGCTCCTGAGGTGGTGGACGGTCTCCTGAGGGATCTCCTCCCAGACCTGGACTAAAGGATCTGCCAACTCCTGGACAGTCTGTGGTGCAACGTGGCATTGGTAGATGGAGCGAGACATGATGTCTCAGATGTGCTCAATTGCATTCAGGTCTGGGGAGCAGTCGGGCCAGTCCATAGCATCAATGCCTTTGTCTTGCAGGAACTGCTGGCACACTCCAGCCACATGAGGTCTCATACTGTCTTGCATTAGGACGAACCCGATGCCAACCGCACCAGCATATGGTCTCACAAGGGTTCTGAGGATCTCATCTTGGTACCTAATGGCATTTAAACTACCTCTGGCGAGCACATGGAATGCTGTGCAGACCATTACTGACCCACTGCCAAACCTGTCATGCTTTCCACGGTACAGTGGGGCAAAAAAGTATTTAGTCAGCCACCAATTGTGTAAGTTCTCCCACTTAAAAAGATCAGAGAGGCCTGTAATTTTCATCATAGGTATACCTCAACTATGAGAGACAAAATGAGGAAAAAAAATCCAGAAAATCACATTGTCTGATTTTTAAAGAATTTATTTGCAAATTATGGTGGAAAATAAGTATTTGGTCAATAACAAAAGTTAATCTCAATACTTTGTTATATAGCCTTTGTTGGCAATGACAGAGGTCAAACGTTTTCTGTAAGTCTTCACAAGGTTTTCACACACTGTTGCTGGTATTTTGGCCTATTCCTCCATGCAGATCTCCTCTAGAGCAGTGATGTTTTGGGGCTGACGCTGGGCAACACGGACTTTCAACTCCCTCCAGAGATTTTCTATGGGGTTGAGATCTGGAGACTGGCTAGGCCACTCCAGGACCTTGAAATGCTTCTTACGAAGCCACTCCTTCGTTGCCCGGGCGGTGTGTTTGGGATCATTGTCATGCTGAAAGACCCAGCCACGTCTCATTTTCAATGCCCTTGCTGATGGAAGGAGGTTTTCACTCAAAATCTTACGATACATGGCCCCATTCATTCTTTCCTTTACACGGATCAGTCGTCCTGGTCCCCTTGCAGAAAAACAGCCCCAAAGCATGATGTTTCCACCCCCATGCTTTACAGTAGGTATGGTGTTCTTTGAATCCAACTCAGCATTCTTTCCCCTCCAAACACGACAAGTTGAGTTTCTACCAAAAAGTTCTATTTTGGTTTCATCTGACCATATGATGTTCTCCCAATCCTCTTCTGGATCATCCAAATGCTCTCTAGCAAACCGCAGACGGGCCTGGACGTGTCCTGGCTTCAGCAGGGGGACACGTCTGGCACTGCAGGATTTGAGTCCCTGGCGGCGTAGTGTGTTACTGATGGTAGCCTTTGTTACTTTGGTCCCAGCTCTCTGCAGGTCATTCACTAGGTCCCTCCGTGTGGTTCTGGGATTTTTGCTCACCGTTCTTGTGATCATTTTGACCCCACGGGGTGAGATCTTGCGTGGAGCCCCAGATCGAGGGAGATTATCAGTGGTCTTGTATGTCTTCCATTTTCTAATAATTGCTCCCACAGTTGATTTCTTCACACCAAGCTGCTTACCTATTGCAGATTCAGTCTTCCCAGCCTGGTGAAGGTCTACAATTTTGTTTCTGGTGTCCTTTGACAGCTCTTTGGTCTTGGCCATAGTGGAGTTTGGAGCGTGACTGTTTGAGGTTGTGGACAGGTGTCTTTTATACTGATAACGAGTTCACACAGGTGCCATTAATACAGGTAACGAGTGGAGGACCGAGGAGCCTCTTAAAGAAGTTACAGGTCTGTGAAAGCCAGAAATCTTACTTGTTTGTAGGTGACCAAATACTTATTTTCCACCATAATTTGCAAATAAATTCTTTAAAAATCAGACAATGTGATTTTCTGGATTTTTTTTCCTCATTTTGTCTCTCATAGTTGAGGTATACCTATGATGAAAATTACAGGCCTCTCTGATCTTTTTAAGTGGGAGAACTTACACAATTGGTGGCTGACTAAATACTTTTTTGCCCCACTGTATNTTTTTAGAAACTTGTTTTTAATCGGTTAAAACTGTAAAAATGACGACATCAGTTCAAAAATGAGCGCGAACATCAGTGAACATCAACTGACTAACCTGGGTGTGCGCTATTTCACAGCGCATTCGAAATAATTTTTTAGCTGTACATTAACACGCTTGCAATTCTGCAAAAGAATAAAACTTAATAAAGCTTGTGTTTTACTTACAAGTTCTCCCAAACGTTCTCTCCGCTCGCTCGAGTAAGACAGCCATATTGAAAAGATTTTTCAGACGTTAAAGATAGACAGGAAACGTCATGACGTAGTTGACGTGTGAATACGGAGCTCTAAAAAAAACCATGTTTACTTAAAAATAATAATTTAGGAAGTCGTGTTTACTCTCAATTTCTGAGCCATGTACAATTATAACTGTATATGTCGTTCAGAGAACAGAAAAGTTTTAAGTTGTTTAAACTCTGTGACAGATTTTAATTTATATAGCCACAATCTTTATAAGTCAGGTTTACTGTTGGGGTTTACAGTGTATAGTTGCGGTCTGTAATAAAGTAAAAACAAACCTGAACTGATTTGCTGCATTCATCACAGGCCAAAGGGGCCTGAACATTTTTATTGGTACCCGCCAAAGTGACTTTTAACCTGCATTTGGTGGGTGTTAATTTAGACCCTGTTAATATGTAAAACAAATGTTCCAGAGATTACAGAAAGACTGTACACCAAGAGACAAAATTAGACATGAGGTCAGGGAAACAGCAAAATAAAAGTAAAATCAAGGCTCCAATGTGAAATTATCCTCTGATGGCTTTTGTTGTATACATGTTAATGTTAGGTGTGGTGGTTGTAGAATTGGACCCAAGTGCAGGAATGAAGCAGGGAGGCAGAATAACGAAACTAAGAGGTTTAAAAAAAAAAAAAACTTACAGGTTGTTGATGATGATGATGAGGAACCGAAGAAAAGCAAAGTAATCCGAGGGGTGAAGAAAAAACATAATCCAAACAAGGAGATGATTAATTGAGGCTTAGGCTTAGGCTTAGGCTTAGGCTGAGGCTGAGGCTGAGGCTGAGGCTTAGGCTGATGGTTAGGGTTAGGCTTAGGCTGGCTGCCTAAATAACCAACAACTAATTACAGAAACAAGAAACACCTGAACGGAAAAAGACTAGACTGAAGAGACAGGCTGAACTGACAAGATACTGAATGACACATGAGGAGAACAGGAAGTACAGACATAACCAAAATAAAAGCAAAACAGGAAACTAGTTCATGAGAAAATAAAAGCGGAACCTAAAGGCTGGGGATAAATCAAAACACTAGATACACAAAGAAACATGAGGAACAAGGTGAAAAACACAACTTCACAAAATCATAATAAATAATGATTTTGTGAAGTTGTGTTTTTCACCTTGTTCCCCAGAACCTGACAGCTAATAAAATCAGGTTTTACAAACTCAAGTCACTCCATTGGTGTTCCAACTAAAAACAATTATGAGAACTGAAAACTTACAGAACTGAGATATAGGTGCATCAAGCTGTGGTGCTGTACCCCCTTTGGAATTAAGCTTCTGGACTTGGGTGGGAGGCACTGGCTTGTGAGACTGACCCGTCGCCCTGTACATGGCCTGCACCCATAAGATCCGGTCCTGCTCATCATCACTGGCAAAGATAACAGTGTCTCCCTCCTTTACAGCATTGAAGAATGTCCTTCCACCATCAAGACCTGCAAAATGAACACATGAAGTGATGACACAAATTAGTGACATCATCATGACCCCACTGTGAATTGTCTCTTATCTCAACACAGTCAGTCATTTTCTTTGCCCACTTGTTTCCATTTAAATCACAGGGAGCTGTTGCCTATCTCCAGCAATCACTGTGGGAAAGGTGGTGTTACACCTTGGACAGATTGCCAGTCCATCACAGGGCCACATATAGAGATGTTCAACACACACCCACACACACACACTCACACACAAAGGAAGAGCACAGGAACGCCATGGCTTTTCACTGAATGTCATTAAAAGTCAAATGGTGAGAGTATACAATTTGTTAAACATAAAATTAAAGGTTGTTTGACAAAAGAAACTGCTGACTCAAAAACCCCGAATCATGACATCTGGTTAAGTAACTGAAGCTCACAGCTGCTGGAACAGCTATTTTTTATGTAGAACACATAGAATGAATTTTAATGTATTCATTTTTCAATTGAGTCATACCTAACCATTGCATTTGACATAATGCAAGACTTTCACTAATCAGTGGTCAACATGTCAGTTTCCAATAATGAACTATACTCAAATCTCACATCCTGACTTTGTGGCACAGCCTTATAGCTAAAAACAATCTCTTTTGAACCTGATTAGGAGCTATAGGAATCCCTTTAGAAAAGTGGGATACTATAAGTCCATCCATTACCTAAGGAACAGCCATGTGAGGCCAAAGTTCACACCAATAATCCCACAGGATAACAGACATTGATATTTGATGCAGAAATTACATTAGCATATGTTATCCAAAGTATTCATAGAGTCCGCCTAATATACTAACCAAGTTAAAACAGTTTTTTATTTAGACCTTAACTGTGTAAATACTGATAACTCTTCTTCTTTGCATGTTAAGTTCTTCTCACCTGGCTGAGGGTCAGTGTAGTCCACAGTGTATCCATCAAGCTGAAGAAGCTCAACAGGCTCCGCCTTCTTTTCTCTGTAGCTGCACATGGCAAATGTGTACTGACTCACCTGTAGAGTCACACAGAAACACACACCTGTACAGTCACCTATCAGATGGCTCAGAGTAGAATGCAGTCTGTGCGTGTGACTGGTGAGTACATGTGGAAGAGTGGGTGTGTGAGTGTGTATAAGGAGGTGTGTGTGAAAGGGTGTGTGTGTGTGTTTCTGCATAAAGCATTTGATAACAATGAACATTGTTCCTTGAAAAGAAGGAAACGGCCATCTACACATACTGTGCACTTTTTGTCAGTTGTGAAATAGTTTCTATTAACTCATTCAGCGCCATTCAAACATCAAATTGAATCCAAATGCTCAGTGCCATAGACGTCTTCATGTCTCTACAGCTTTTATTGGCTGAAATCCTGCTAAGCATTATGGGGCAGCTGCTCGCTGAATATGAAGTTGTTACATGCTGTGATTAGTCCTATGATCCTGGGGGGCAGAGAGGGGCAGAAGTGCACTTCTCTGGGTGAGATCTTCCTTTCGGGGGAGTAGACAAGTTATCAGAATGAGAGAGACGATCATGGCAGAAGGGAGAATCAGAGTCTCTGCAGCAGCTGTGGCGCAATACTTTGTTCTGAGTTATTCCAAAAAAGTAGGAAGTAGTATGGTGGAGTTGATTACATGAATAAAATGCCCCCAGCGCCAGAGTCAGATCTATCGGGACCGAGTATTGTGTCAAACACTGCGCGGTCCCACTCCTCATGTTGGGCTCGTCATGTCTTCAGCCCAATGTGACGATTCTTCTGGTGATTCCATTGAACCTGAGGCAGATTCATCCACCCAGTATCTCTGGTTATATGTACAACACACAGAAAAATTGTTGATAGACAGATCAATGGCCAATTTTGAAATTTTTAAAACTTTTAAAAGTACTTTTTTACTTTTGGTTTTTTATTTTAATAGAAGTAAAACATAGTTCAGATGTTGCATGAAATATTTAAATCAAAATCACTAATCTGCTTTAAAAAACCTCTTTACACAAAAAGCTCTTTATCGCCACTTTTTGTTCTAAAACAGGTGAATTTTCACCAAAGTTGCTCTTTTCTACTGCAGATTACTAAAGAACAGAAAAAGGTAGAGACTTTTTTCTTTTTGCTGCTGAAAGAAGAAAGACTAATCTTTCAGATGGTGGTTTCAAAATTCGGATAGTCATAGGACAAAATATTCTGTAGGCCTACAAAATCTGTAAAAATGTTCCATACCTCTGGAACTGAGGAGGGATAGAAATCTAAAAGTGGTTGGCACTGAATGTTTTAAATCTGTGAAACCTATTTTAAAGTAAATTTGCTTTAGACAAATGTAAAGTTTGAAGCTGTGATTAAATAAAAGAAGCATTGTGGGGGTTTAGATAAAAAAATTACGCTGGGGCGTAGATAGTTTATTTTCCACTGAGGATGACTCATCATCTTCATCTTCAGGGGCAAGAGTGGGTGTTTCCCCCTTAAACAAACATCCTGCCCCCTTAAATCAAACTTTTAGAAGTTAACAAAGAAAACAAATCTCTTATTCACTCTTTTTTGTGCATAGTAAGCAAATGAGCATGTGTTGAGTTTCTCAGTCTGTAGGGCAAAGCTGCACATCCGCAACAGAGGTAGAGGTCATGAAATTCATAGCAACTAATGAGATAATTAACAGCAACTAAAAAATACATATATTCTAGTAAAATCAATGGGGGGACAGTTTGTTATTCTTCTCATGGTTTTAGTCTGGTAGAAAAGACTTTCTTTGTCGACCCCCACAAGCCCAGCTGGAGCATGGGGACCTGTGTCGGTCAGACCCTGCCACAAAGCCTCAGCCCAGCTTTCAACTCTGCACTCAACAGTTCTTATGATGTAATCTTTATTTGTATGTCTAATATTTTGTTTACTTTTATGAAGTGACTGGAGCGAGGCAGAGTCCGAAAATTTTTCTTCTCCGCATGTTTGAATTATTTGCTACTCTTGGTAAGTCAGTATATTTCTCAGACTGTTTTAACTTTAACTTTACAATATTTTTTGTAGTCGAGACAAAGCTGTGAGAAAGAGACTAGCTTTTTGCTCAGTGATAGCAGTACTATGTTTAAGCTAGCTCATTTTCTTTGTATGCGGAAAAATACTAAAGTGTTGATTAAAAACTCGCATGTGAATATTCGGTCAGATGTTTTAGCTTACTCAGATACACCTAAAACATTGTTTATATCATGAAATATTGGTGTAATTTGAAATGGTCTCCCACGAACACCGATGTAGCCAACATTAGCAAATGAACCAGTTGGGTTCGGGCCGGGGTTAACGTCTGAATCCCTTTTAGAGTATTGGGCACAAGGCTTCGGTAAAAATAAAAAAGAATGAGGTTTTGAATTTATTTCAGAATTATCTGTAATTTTAAGTCGTTTGAGAGAGCACCAATTTTAGCAAACATGTTCGGGGTACAAAATTACCTTTGAAGATAGGCAAAAGTAGTGGTAAAATAGTTTATTTGACAAAAGTTGTGGCTCATATTTATTTATATATATTTTTTTTACTGTAATGTAATAGATTTTTTGGGCAGTTAAGTAATGCACCGCTGTTTTTTTCCATCTCCATACAGGAGATGCTTGTGAAGATGGAATATGGGGTAGTGCAGAAGTACGTTAAAGTTCCACAAAGTGACGAAATCTTTCATTTCTTCCAGTTTCTTCAGGATGGTTTGTATTCTTGTGCTGTTTAAATTAGTACACAGTTATTATCATTAAGTGATTGATAAAAATACTTGAAATGGGGATTTTAATAGATCAGTGATGTCGGTGGCATTCTTTTTTTCAATCATGGACAAGTTCAGCTGTCAGCCTCAGCTCTTCGCAGAGGGTGTCCTCGTCCTGACCGATACCTCAGACACTAAAGTCGACTCAGACATTTTTGATGAGCTGGTGAAGTCGGGTGTTTCAAAGTTGGATACAGAAAGCAGAGTACATTTAAAATAGATCTATAATCATTTAGGAGTACATGACTTTATTTTTACATAAAGATTGGTCAGATTTATAAACCTTACAGATCCCAATTATGTGAGGACTGTAAAATGATTTTTACATAATGAATATATATTCCACGCTTATTTCAGATAATGTATGTGGTTGCACATTATTCCAGTTAGTGTGACTTCTCATACACCTTTTGCACTAACAATTTTTTTTGCCTTTTAGTTTCCCTAGATATTGAGGTCAGTTTGGTTGAAACTGAATCACAGTCATCAGTACTGCCAATCCCACTTGCCCCTCCAACATAACCAACTTCATTGTCAGACCATCCATCGTCCCCAGCTTCTTCCTGCTCATCAGATTCAACAATTATCCTCAAAAGTACAAAGAACAGGAACAAGAGCCTTGGAGAGCTTGATCGTGAAGAAGCAAAACAGGTCAGAAGCAAAGCCCAAAAGCCCTTTCTAGTGCTTATCTGTATTTTAATTTGCTTCAGTTTAATCAATATGCCTTTTTATTACAGAAGGTGTACACTGTCCTGAGGTCAAACCCAAAGGGTGAGGAACTCTTCAATGAGTACAACAAAACTAAAACCCTGTCAGATGCAAGTCATCAACAAATGGTCAACATACTCGTTGCCAATATGATAGTCTCACGGGTAATCATTTTTTGTTGCACATATACCATTGTGTTGAGTTAGCAGAATAGCAATATATATTTTTTTGTTTCTTTTTTAAAGGAGGATCCCACCCATAAGTGTGCACTGGGGATTGCAACGCTTTTTCCATATCTCCAAGATCCATGCTTAAAAAATTGATATGTAAGAATTATTTTGTCTGAAGTACATCACTGTAATTTGGGCTTGTTACAGTTGTACTTAATGTGATTCTTTGTTAAACTTTTTTCTTGTACGTTTTTTGTTTGTGTGTATGTGGGGCTGATGTGCATGCATGAGCAGGAAGGAACATTACTACGATCCTGAGGCCAACACTGGCTATCTTGCTTGGAGACTCAAGAGGGTCCAACGCAATACCTTTGATGGTGGACGTGGGTGTTCCACGCCAAACTTCCAGAACAGCCCAACAACCCGGAGAGAATCTTTGTTAGTTAGTGGACAGCTCTTTGGTGGGGAGTATAGAGAGGTCCTGTCTGTCATGAGACACTCGTCAGATAGGTCCATGGTTAAAGAGAAGACGAGTGTCATGTGCTGAGAGGCTCGGGGCAGGACCCAAGATGCAGGGAGGCACGGGAGACTCGAAATTCAAAAATGAATACGTTTAATAATAATAATAACTCAAAGGGCTGACGAGGCAGCAAAACACTTACATTAAAGGAGGGCACAGGAGGAGAAACATGCAGCACGGAAGACGACACTCTGACAACTCAAACATAACTGACACACCCTTTTATACTGACACCACACAAAGGAAAGCAATCAACACGAATGAAAACCACCTGGAGAAGAGAGGGAAACGAGCAACAGCTGAGACACAAGGAGAACCGGGAGCACAGAATGTCATGAAAATAAACCAGAAAATACACAAGAATCACAGGAGGACAAAAAAGACAACAAAACTCTCACACAGAACATGGATCCTGACAACGAGAGCCATCTTTGAATATAGACAGAAGCTTGTTCATGACCCAGATGCAACATCATCAGTCCTGGAGGCCTTTCCTCATTTTCTTGATACACCTGGATTGGTGAGTATATATTATGATATACCTAAAAACTAAAGATAACAAAGAAGAAATATGTGACCAGTATTTGGTTGCTGTGTTGTCTCATTAAAAGATTGATCTGGATTTCGCAATGATGCATGGGCAGGAAGTCTCTGGAAGATTACTTATGAAGTGGCCTTCATATTTTTAAGCAAAAAGTCATCGCAGAAAGCCAAAGCCTTCCATCAAGTCCATGTGCTGACGAGCTACGAGCATCTTTTGAGCCAGAGTCGTCAAATGACTGTGGTAAATATGGATAGTTTCAGTTGTAAAATACTCACATTTCCCTTTGTCAGTCTTAATACTTGAGCAAACAAACTGAATGCATCTGGTCTGCTTAAACAGTTTCAGAAATCTCCTCCTTTAATGGGCCTATTTAAAAAATTGGTATGGTAACTACTTTACAGACTTGCTCAAATTCTGTTTTCCAGTTCCCTATTAACCTTTTGTCTCAAATGTGTTTTTTGTGTTTTTGAGGATGGGATAGTGGACCTAGCAGCTCTTCTGTTGTTGCTGCATCTTCTGCCCCCAACATCAAGAGGCCACAAAAAAACTGCAAAAATAAGCTCGGCACAGGCAGGCACTATTAGCATTTTTTGTAAGAACATTTCTAACAAATCATTTTTGGTCTCTGTGTTGCATGAGTTTGTAAAAATTGTAAGCCACAAGATAAAAACAAATCATACAGTTACCTTAAGTGTATTTGATAAGAAATCATGCAATATTTATAGATACAAGAAGAGATTAAATCTGTTATGATTTTGTTTTCCAAAATTAGTTAATCAATAAATTACGGGTCCCTGCAAATGAAATAATTGGAACTTAAAAAATATTGTCTTTAAATATAATAATATTAATACTAATAATAATAAATGTAGTATTTTATTATATTTATTCTACTTGGATTAGTTTGTGCTAAGACAGGTTATTTGATCCTCAAACATTATATGTAAACAAAATAAGAACATTTTCCTCATGACTGACATGTGCTATTTAAATTTCAGGAAGGAGTCAACCTCACTACTTTTCTGGAGAAAGTTGACACCAGGCATCCGTTCCTCCTCTGCATTGGTGAGCAAAAGAAGAACATTCAGAGGTTCTTCCTCATTGTCGACCAGAAAGCTATCCCATGTGAAGCTCCAACCTGAATGGCTGCTTTTGATGGGCTATTAAAAGCACACTATGTCTTCAGCCTCTAATATGATGAAGCTCTTTCCAGTTTCTACACCTTCATTCCAACCACTATCTACAACATTGATGTTGGGAACACAAAAGAAAGCCCTCGAGTCAAAGAACTGCAAGCACGTTTGCTGCAAGAGCATTAAAATGCTGCAAAGTCCACAAGCTTTTAAGACTGTTTGAAAATGTTCACATGCTTCGTTTGTAAAGTGCACCACAAAAATTGTTCAGTTCTTTGTCAACATTTAAAATTTCAGCATGGTTTATATCCAGCCAAGAATCTACGCTTAAAATGTGGATGTTTTTCATCTTTTTGTACTTACAATGGTTTTAGGACACATCTTCGTAATGTACATCAGCAAGCTACATGTATAAGGACAGATCAGGAAAATGTCGAACAAACACATTCTCAAGAAGATGTTTCAAGTGATCAACCATCCAGTTCGGTAGCTATATGACAGGTTCCTACAGTTATTTCACAGGACTCGCTTGTTGGAACGTGTGGGTCTATTGTTGCTCACTTGCAAGCCTCTGGTCTCTCTAAAAGTGCTGTTAAAACAATAGTTAGTTCTGTTGAGTCAAGCTAGAGAATTAGTTCTTCAAACATTTTCCTCTGATAGTAAGCATTCAGACATTTACAAAAGAGTTGAGCTCAGTTTAAACCAGTTAGAAAATCTTTTTACAAAATTTAACTCGGACAAAAAAAGACAAAAGTATTATGAGGAAAAAGGGGAAATAGTTGAGCCTAAAGAATTTGTACTCGGTGTAAAACTGGACACACGTAGAAATGTGTGCCCATTTTAGGAACCATAAGCCTCAGATCAGCTGAAACACTCAGTTTATTTAAATTAAGGTTAAAGACCCACCTGTTCTCCGCTGCATTTACATAAAGTTTCATTAGAAAGTCCAAATCCACACGGTTGCTTTTAAGCTGTCCTTTGTTCTAATTCTGTTTATTTAAATCATGTTTTCATTCTTTTACTTATGCTTTTGTTTCATGTAAAGCACTTTGAATTGTCCTGTACATGAATTGTGCTATACAAATAAACTTGCCTTGCCTTGCCTTGCCTTGCCTTGCCATAAATTCCATTTTCAAGAACAAAGAAATTATAGAATACTTCTTGCATAACAAACAAAGACAAACAGGTTTATACAAAGACATTAGCGATGGATCATATTTTCAAAACCATCCTTTATTTTCACAGTAGAAATATGCGCTACAGATTTTACTCTATTATGATGATTTCGAAACCGCTAACCCATTAGGTCCCAAGAAAGGAATCCACAAACTGGGATGTATTTATTTTACTTTAAAAAAACTCCCACCAAAGGTTAACTCTGTGCTCATGAATGTACATCTAGCTGCTCTTTTCTACACAGATGACTTGAAGAGATATGGCTTTGAAGAAATACTGAAGCCTCTGATTGATGACTTGAAAATTTTAGAAACTGAAGGAATCCTGCTTCCCTTTATTGAACAGCCAGTGTTAGGTTCTGTTATTCAAGTTACTGGAGACAATCTTGCTTTAAATGGCTTGCTAGGTTTTGTGGAATCATTTAGTGCAACACATGTAGAGTTTGTTTAATAAATAAGGACGATATTCAGACTGTTTTTAATGAAGAAAATTCTGGGCTTGTTCTGCACTCAAAAGAGCTTCATGTTGAACATTGTAATGTATTAAGTGAAGACCCTGCTCTCCCGTCTGTTTATGGATAATTATGCAGTCGATATAATGCATGATTTACTGGAAGGCATTGTACGTATGACCTCAAACTTTTTTTTCAATACATGATAAAAAATGGTTACATTTCTATGAGCACATTACTTGACAGGATACAGAGTTTTAATTATGGTTTTGTGGAGCGTAAAAATAAACCAAGTGGGTTAAAAATAGATGAGAACAGCAAGCACTTAGGTTTAAATACCATTCAGTCATTATGTATCCTCCATAATACTCCACTCATCTTTGGAGACATAGTTGAGTGGGACAACGGAGCCTTGGTCTCCTGGTCTTGCAGATTGTTGACATTGTCTTGTCTCCAGTCCTTAGTGAGGGCATGAAATGTTACCTGAAACATCTGATCTGTGATCACCATAGGATGTTTAAGAATGGTGTGCACTTGTATAGCACTTTAATTAGGTCCTACGACCCCCAAAGCGCTTCACACTACAGTTTTTTTGTCATTCACTCATTCACACAGGAGAGGGTAGGGGCTAGCACTCACACAACCCAATACGCAGATCGGGGGGCAACATGGGGTTCAGTGTCTTGCCCAAGGACACTTCGACATGTGGCGGTGGAAGCCGGGATCGATCCACCAACTTTCAAGTTGGAGGACAACCGTTCTAACCACTGAGCCACAGTCGCCCCGAACTTGTTCCCTGATAGAAAATTGATCCCTAAGCACCATCTAATGATCCACTATCCAAGGTGTATTAGGAAAATTGTCCCCCTTATCTATTTATGGTGCATGCGTTCCGAAGCAAAGCACAATTTCTTTAAAAAAGCTGTCAAAAATTTTAAACACCTTACAAAATCTCTGGTAAAACAATATCAGCGTCAAATGGCCTTTTATTATAAAAATGATTCTTTAAAAAGGTTTGAATTTGGTCCTTTAAAATTAAAAAGCATTGATAGCTTGGATGATAGACAGTTATTGTGTGATTTATTAAATGTAGATTTATGAGTAAATGGTTGGTCTGTTTTTATGTATTGGAATGTCAAACGTACTACCAGTGTTTAAGAAAATTTGCAATATTATAATACATGAAGAACATGTATTCCTAATAGGAATTGAGTTACTGTCAACACCTTGCATTTTGATGAACATTTTCATGCATACTGTGTTGAAGATGAAGGCACTGAGCATGCTGTTATTTGCATTGACCAGCTTACCTATGTCAGACCCTTTGATGGACAATATTCTAATGAAAGTGAGAACATCTACATTGTTCCATATTGTTACATGTTTTAGAAATTTTGAAATTGTGGTGCACAGTTCTAAATAAATTCTCTTCAGAGAAAAAATGCCTCTTTTCAATATTTCCCAAATAATTTCCTAAAGTTCAGGACAGTAAAATTTACACCTTTTATAGAGTTAATTAGAAGACACCTTAAGTAGTTAAAAAATTACTCTGTAAGAGTTTATATTTATATATAAATATATATATATATATATATATTAGGAAGTGTTAAATTAGTAACTCCAGACAGATTTTATTTTTAACACTAAATCAGAGTTAAGATACTAACTCTCCAAAAAGAGTTAAATGAACACTCTCTGGTGTGGACCCATATAGACACTTTAAAAGTGTTGAAATCAAATCTGACAGTCTTAATTTGGGCTTGCTGGATTTGCTGTGTAGTTGTTGCAATTCAAGAACTAAAAACAACTTTTGACTGTTGTATAGAAAAAGAAGCAACAAAACTTAAACTTTACAAGATTTAAAGCAGAACTAAGTAAGTTTTTTCACCTCAATAAATGTTTTCTAGAGTCCCTGTGGGGGTAAACAAGGACTTGGCGGGGTGATTCGTGGGTCCCTCTCCTCCCTCCGGGGTCTGTGTCCTGAAAGCAGCACTTGCAACTTTCAGTGGATCGGACCCGTCTAATCTCGCGAGAACAAACCTGCTTTACGGCACTCACACTCACGTACATAAATACAAGCATGAAGCCCTTGCCGTTGTTAGCAACGCCACCCTTAGGAGCGCAAAGATGACAATAATACTCACCTGTCGAGACATTTTCTTGGTTTTGTTTTTCTTTCTTCTTGCAAAAGCGTTCTCTGCGCGTTGTTGTTGGGGGGGCGGCGGCGGGGTGGAGGGGGGGGGGG
>SSNP01000376.1:79526-127355 GCA_006937955.1 Pachypanchax playfairii | reverse complement strand
GGGGGGGGGGGTCTGCGGCGGCGGCTGGGGAACGTTACGACAGTGAGCTTTCACAGGGGACCAGTAGGGGGAGAGCGAGAGCAAAACTTACTTAGTTCTGCTTTAAGTTAAATAAATAATAAATGCACGTCCTTTTCGCCTGATTTTTTCATTAGACTTTTTCGTCAAACACTCATCATGCAAATGCTTGTGGTGATTTTTTAAGTGCCGGTATAAGTTGGTCGTGTTTCCATACCACGCTGCTTCTTAGTGACAAGCTTGGCAGCGCGGTTGGGAAACCACGTGTAGATTCTGGATCAGTCAGGTGCGGCACACGCGTGCGTGCACACACACACAAAAACTGCTCTGTTGGCGATCATATGATTGCATTTTCAGAAATCGCAATTTCGGTCATAAATTTATAAATCGTTCAGCCCAAGTTAGGATCTTCTGAGGGCAGCAGGGAGCAAAATAAAGAATGATTCACCGCAAAAACCACACGGTAAGTGTTCATACACAAAGGATTGGCCGTTGGGGGCCAATTAGTACACAGAGGCCTTTTCAGAAAGTTGCTGCTGACATCACAGAGCTGCTGGTTACCTCACAAGGCAACATGTATGTTCTTGTGGTGATGGATCATTTCACTCAGTATGTCAACCTGTTTCCACTGAAAGATCAACATGCTGTTACAGTTGCAAAATGCATTTTTGATGACTATATAAGACAACATGGAGTGCCTGAATCCATTCACATAGATCAAGGTCGACAGTTTGAATCTGACCTCATTAAACATCTCTGCAGCAGGCTTGGCATCACCAAGATGCGGACGTCACCATACCATGTTCAGTCTGATGGCATGGTTGAGAGGTTGAACAGAACTCTGAAAGACCAACTTTCAAAATACATGGCACAAAGTGGGGAAGAATGGGACTTGTATTTACCCCAATTTGAAATGGCATATAACGCCAGTGTTCATTCCAGTAATGGATTTTCTCCCTTCTTTCTGGGGCATGGCAGGGAGCCTATTTTGCCAGTTAATGTACTGTTGAACTGTGGACCTGCTTTGACCACTGTCACGCCAGGTACACTAGCTGCTTATGCTAATGATCTGTCCACTCGGCTGTCACATGCTCTTCACAATGCAGCTAAAATCTCAGCTTCTAACAAGAAACACCAGAGGTATTATTATGACAAAAATCTGTGTTTATCCACATGCACCTGGTGATCTTGTTCTTCTGGATGACCCTGCACAGCGGGTGAACAAGCTTGCTCCAAGATGGAAGGGTCCCTTCATCATCTGCCGGCAAATGGAGAAGGACGTATGTCCTGGGGTCACTTACGAGATAAGTAATCCTAGAAGTTAACGTAAATGGGTGGTGCACCACAACAGGCTGAAAGCATACAAGGGGACTGTGCCATCTCATGAACCTTCTCAGTCACATACACCTCCACCCGTATCTGAACTGGGTCCATCAAGTGCACCTTCATCTGGCCTCACAGCTCTGTCGGGAGCTCTGCCCTTTCAACCTCCAACTCCACCACATGTGCCTGAAGGGTCTGAGAAGCAATCTTCCTTGGCCTCTGTTCGGAGCCCGCATGATCAACTTCCTTCACCTGTTTCCTCAGGAGTGGGTCCGGCAGACTCTACTGGATCCCCTTCACAGTTGCAGACGCCGGTTCCTGTGACTTCACGCAGTGGCCGCCAGGTCAGGCTTCCCAGTAAATTCAGAGACTTTGTTACACAAGGGACTTTCTATTTTACTAAGACATGGTTGGAGTTGTTTAGTGTGCTTACTTTGTGCTCAAGCTGAAATACATGTTTGATGCAACATTCTGAATTTCTATTCTGAGTTATGTTCACTGATGTGGTTTGTGTAACTTTTACATTTGTTTTGTGTTACATTTGTGTATTTGGCTATTTGAAATAAGGACATTTCTTTTTCAGTGGTGGTCGACTGTAATCTTTATTTATGCATCTAATATTTTGTTTACTTTTATGACGTGCAGCAAGTATTTTATGTTCAATAACCTATTTGGTATTTCAGTTTAATTGGAAACACTACGTATCACGGCCCCTTGTGGTAGGTTCTTGTCATAACTCCCTGTTCTACGTGAAGAAGTAAAAAGGCAGAGAAGACGGTGCTAATCTGCTGTCCTGCCGTTCTGTTAATAAAGAGGAGTTCAGAAACCAACTGTAGCCACTTATTTCCCTGCGCCCACAACCATGGTTGGAGTGCTCTGCTGTATGAGACACATGCTTCTGTTTCTCCGTCGGAAATATGGCAGCACTGTTATTGGAACTGGAAAGCAGCACTTGATTAAGACAAGGGGCTACAGAGGCATGTGTCCAACCACAGCCATATACATGCCTCAACAATCTGGATTGAGCCTAAAAGCAGAGCAGCCACAGGGGGACTGTAGATTCAGTGTTGGTTGGTAAAACACAACTTGGAAAAAAAAAACATTACTATGTCAAGAGTGTGTGGTGCTATAAGGTGCTATAAGGAGTTTGATGGCACTATTCTCTTGCGGGCGCAAGAAGGCGCAAATGGAAAATGAATTTTGAGCCACTGGAGCTTCAAATATGTGTGGAAGAGGCAAAAAATATATTGCTGAGCCGCAGCAAAGACATCTTCAGGCTCCACTCTGTGATGTTGTAAATGTTGTGCAACACAAAGCAAACAACAGTGATCAGGGCAACCTGGTGCATAAAGTGCCCCTCCAATGCGGTCCAAACACCGACACCTGCTTTTCAGGATGTGTTGCGCTCCACAATGTTTCTAGTGCGTATGTGGGCCAGATTATATTGATGTTACTCCCGAGCAGTCAGGTTGAGCACAGGGGGTAAAGGGGGTCTGCGCCATCACCTTAGGAATAATCATGAGCTGCTTTTAGATCCATAAATGTGTGGAATAATTTTTACAGGGCACGAATAACGTAACACACACACCCAAGAGTCATCCATGTACATATTCACCATCTCTCAACCTCGTAAATATTACACTGTTCCTCAGAATGAAAGAATCGTGAGCCTGGATAATTTGCCACAATGTTTGCATCACAAGCGTTTGGAAAATTAATGTATCTGCCCACGTAACATTGCATTCAAAACCTGTGACACACTAAACAATCTACCCTGGGAGACGCAGCCCTAACTGTCACAGTGGGCTGGAATGATCCAGACATCTGTCTGTGTCCTTCTCCTCGCAACAATCACTGCAGTCATTTTTGCGCCGAGTTAAGACATGCTTTTCAAAGAAGGTAAAAATACGTACAAAATTAGAAGCTGCAAACAGTTTCAGATTTGATAAATCACACTGCGCCTGGAACGCCCACGTATTTACATGTTCTCCTCCCAATATTTTGCGCCTTCTGACAGAAACGCCCACATTGCATATTGATAAAGGGGTAAAGCGCTAAAATGACTTTTCGTGTCTAGAAGCAGGCTTAACAGGTGGACTTTTTCAGGTGAAATTTTTCACACTTTTGTGCTCCTGGTAGTACAGCTTCCTGGAGGTAAGGGGGGGAGCCTGGCTGAGCCCAGGCCCCGCCAGGGAGCTCCTCACCCAGCTAGAGGCCCCCTGGACAGTGGGTCCTCAGCCGTGGAGAGTTAGACTTGGAAAATGTTCACACTTTTTTCCCATTTGTGTTTTCTTTGCCTGAACAGAGTAGTGTTGTGTCATTCGGGAATGTAACAGCTCTAAGAACCGGCTCTTTGAAGTGAACGACGTGCTCAGTATTGTGACAGGAGAAGAGGAGTAATTGAAGGAATGAAAAGAGGAGTTTGTGGGAGAAAACATTGGAGGATTGTTTATTTGGAGGAATAAGAAGAGGAGTGTGTTTGAGGTGGAAAGCTGGACATTGTTAAAAATGTCAGGAAATTCCAAATTCTGACACAACTTCTTCATGGAACTGAATCCCACAGGTAATATGTATGACAGAGTAACTCCTTTTTGAGGAAAGGAAGGAGGATGGATTTTGTGTACTATTTTACTAAATAATATTGCAGTTTTATTAGGTTATTATTGATTTTTTGTAAGTGTGTTGGAGCTGTAGTTGCAGTAGTAGGAGACTCTTGCACCCCAGGGTTGTTTCTAAAGTAAAGGCATTTATTGTGGCTACACAAGTCATCTATCTGTGAAGTAGTGGCTCTTTATACTGCATTTATGCACAAGATAGATTTTATAACCATCAAATAGTTATTAAGGGGTGTACTGATTCAGATGGAGAGAACTACTGAAGGCCTAAATGTGAAATGTATAGCCCGCCACTGATATATGTATATTGATAGCTGTAGCAAGCATGTTGTCACTGTAGCTGCCAGTCATACTATTCTTCACAAATAACAAAGTCTGGCCTATCTGGCATTATGTCTGCTGCTGCACATGACAGCTTTAACGCTAGCTGCATTTTTGGTGTGCTGTGTGTGAGAGAGCACAAAAGAGGAGAGAGAGAGTGACAAATGAGATTCCCCAAGACCACACTGATGAGACCTACGGCCAAGTAAGAATGGAGAAAGCTAGACCAACTCTCCAGCAAGTCTCTGGCCTCCAGGACACCATAAAGGCAAATTATAGTCTAAAGTACTCATCATCCACCGCCCCCCACCCCACCCCAACCACCACCACCCTCACCCCAAAAACTCCTTTCTGTCTGTGTCTGCTTTTCTCACTCATTCTTTCTGTCTCTCAGCTGTCAGACAGCTGCATGAGAAATAGACACCATGATAAAAGGTGAGGAAGACCAAAAGCCACTGCTGAAGTCAATATGTAAATCACATGAAGTTTAAATATTGGAAATGGTCTGCTGAAAACCTTGTAAAGACATTCTGAAAACAGGAGCATCAAGCACACTATTCACCACATGAACATGGGTAAGTTGTAGTTTAACATCTTGATCCAATTGCTGCCCTTAGTCTTAATGATGTTAATTTAATTAAATATCAAACATTAATCTGATAATTACTTTCATTATCTAAAATTATAATTATAAGATTATAAAATAAAGATGGAATCTCCAGGACTAATAAATTATCCTTTATCCAACTTTAGTATCATAAAACACATACAGTGGGGCAAAAAAGTATTTAGTCAGCCACCAATTGTGTAAGTTCTCCCACTTAAAAAGATCAGAGAGGCCTGTAATTTTCATCATAGGTATACCTCAACTATGAGAGACAAAATGAGGAAAAAAAATCCAGAAAATCACATTGTCTGATTTTTAAAGAATTTATTTGCAAATTATGGTGGAAAATAAGTATTTGGTCAATAACAAAAGTTAATCTCAATACTTTGTTATATAGCCTTTGTTGGCAATGACAGAGGTCAAACGTTTTCTGTAAGTCTTCACAAGGTTTTCACACACTGTTGCTGGTATTTTGGCCCATTCCTCCATGCAGATCTCCTCTAGAGCAGTGATGTTTTGGGGCTGACGCTGGGCAACACGGACTTTCAACTCCCTCCAGAGATTTTCTATGGGGTTGAGATCTGGAGACTGGCTAGGCCACTCCAGGACCTTGAAATGCTTCTTACGAAGCCACTCCTTCGTTGCCCGGGCGGTGTGTTTGGGATCATTGTCATGCTGAAAGACCCAGCCACGTCTCATTTTCAATGCCCTTGCTGATGGAAGGAGGTTTTCACTCAAAATCTTACGATACATGGCCCCATTCATTCTTTCCTTTACACGGATCAGTCGTCCTGGTCCCCTTGCAGAAAAACAGCCCCAAAGCATGATGTTTCCACCCCCATGCTTTACAGTAGGTATGGTGTTCTTTGAATCCAACTCAGCATTCTTTCCCCTCCAAACACGACAAGTTGAGTTTCTACCAAAAAGTTCTATTTTGGTTTCATCTGACCATATGATGTTCTCCCAATCCTCTTCTGGATCATCCAAATGCTCTCTAGCAAACCGCAGACGGGCCTGGACGTGTCCTGGCTTCAGCAGGGGGACACGTCTGGCACTGCAGTAAAGACTGGAGTGGTGAGCCAGAGATGCTCTAGGAGAAACAATGTAGGAGACTTCAGGAAAAGCAACTGATTACAAGAAGCATACTGGCAGATGCCAGCAAGAAGCATCTGCAGCAGCAGAGCCCGTTGAGAAGTGTCTGGAGCTCACCAGCAGAGCCTAGAGAAGTGTCTGGAATGTGTTGGCAGAGCCCAGCAAAAAGCTTCAGGAGTGCGCCGACAGAGCCCAGCGAGGAGCACGTCTGGAACGAGGGCAGAGCCCAGCGAGCAGTGCATCTGAACCCATGATGTAGTTCTGGAAGTCAGCCCGAAGGCTGTGATGAATGGTGCTGGGACCAACAAACAGGCTCTGGAGGTTGGTCCAGACACCACAGTGAGCGATGCTGGGACCCATGAAGAGACTTTGGAGAGTGGCCTGGAGGCCGTGAGGAACCGGGGGAGAAACTTCATTGATTATGAGGTCCTCAAACACTGGAGCTGGTGGAGGAACACAGCACACCACAGCATCCTCTGACACTGGAGATGGTAGAGGAAAGCTGCACACAGCGATGTCCTCTGACACTGGAGCCAGTTTTTCACTTGGACCCCCTTGGAGACTAGAGATGAAGGAGGGGTGTCCACCTGGACCCCCTCAGAAATACAAGAGATATCTGGAAAGCTGGTTGATGCAGGAAAGCACAGAGCTGGCTAAGCGGCACAGGGTTGGGATGTGGAGAAGTGGCGTGAGTCGACAGGCTATGGCCGGGGCTACATCAATCTGTGGTTTAAGATTGTCCCTTTATTTCGATAGATTTGAAGAAAAAAAGGACCAAAAGGCAGGGACAGCTAGCATGTGGAACTTATCCTGAAACATAGTTTGAGCAGCAGACAGGACTGATTATATCTCACTAACATCTGATGAGACTGTAAGCAGCCTGCAGTAACTTTAACAGCCTGTCAGAAAAAGCCCCCAGTTCCAGCTCACTCACTTCAGCATTTTCCCTGTGAAAACAGACTCCTGCTGGGTCCATGGTTTGGTTGGTGCATTCTATCCACCTAAATAGGCAAACAAGCACCTTTTAGGACCCACTGCAGTTTGTTTATTGCCATGGGGTTGGAGTGGAAGATGCCCTCATACATCTTCTTCAACAAACCCACTGTCATCTGGACAAAGCAGGCAGCACTGTCGTGTTCTTTGATTTATCCAGTGCATTTAACCCAATTCAACGAGCTTTACTCAGGGAGACTGGAGGATTGTCTGACCAGATGATCAGCAACACAGGAGCACCACAAGGGACTGTGCTCTTGCAATTCCTTTTCACTCTGTATACCTCAGACTTTTAGTACAGGTCTGTCATATACAAAAACTATTTTGATGACTGCAGTTGTTTGGTGGATCATAGATGGACAAGACACTGAGTACAGAGAACCGGTGGGCCGCTTTGTGGCACAGTGTGGGAACAATCATCTTATGTTCAATGTGAACCTCCCTGGAGAAAAAATAAGTTACTACAACATTTAATTTCCCTTTGGGGATTAATAAAGTATGTTTGAATTGAATTTGAATTTTGTCTGAGGATCCATTTCTAACTGTACAGGAAACAGACCCGGGAGCCACTCTGCTGGAAAACCCCCAACAGCTTCTTTCCTAAGAATGATCAACACAGCAGTAAATAGGCTTCTCAAGGTGAAATACACTGACATGAAGCTCCACATGGCAGTGTGCCTGACTGTGTGGCACTAAGAACCCTGAAGGCCCATGCAGAACAGTTGGTGGAAGTGTACACTTATTTTTAAACACCTAATTCTCACAAGAAATTATCCCACACATTTTCAAGTCTGCTGTTATTCGCCCAAAAACAAACACAACCTCAATGACTAATTTCTGATCTGTAGTGTTTGTAGAAACTGGTTCTACAACACAGTCTGGTTTCAAAATGTTCTTCCTCATTCATTTCTCCTTTGAAACAGTAATAATCACTACTGATACTTGCAAAAGAAGACCGCCAGTAGAAGAGTCACACTGGCAATACAGTCTGCATAGTCATATGTACACCTTTAGCTTACCAGGGTTACTTGTGAGTGGATGCTTATAGAAACAAACCTGCCTGACTACCCTGTAGCTTTCATATCTAGTTGAAGCCAGAATACGTGAATGTGAAATATTTTTGAAAATGAAAATAAACTCAGTTAGTTGGTTATTAAAAATGTATGTGATGTACTTTGGATCAAAGCAAGTATTCGTATTTACATGGATATTTACAACTTTTTTGATGTGACAGTAACTTGTACAGTGGGACAAAAAAGTATTTAGTCAGCCACCAATTGTGTAAGTTCTCCCACTTAAAAAGATCAGAGAGGCCTGTAATTTTCATCATAGGTATACCTCAACTATGAGAGACAAAATGAGAAAAAAAAATCCAGAAAATCACATTGTCTGATTTTTAAAGAATTTATTTGCAAATTATGGTGGAAAATAAGTATTTGGTCAATAACAAAAGTTAATCTCAATACTTTGTTATATAGCCTTTGTTGGCAATGACAGAGGTCAAACGTTTTCTGTAAGTCTTCACAAGGTTTTCACACACTGTTGCCGGTATTTTGGCCGAGTCCTCCATGCAGATCTCCTCTAGAGCAGTGATGTTTTGGGGCTGACGCTGGGCAACAAGGACTTTCAACTCCCTCCAGAGATTTTCTATGGGGTTGAGATCTGGAGACTGGCTAGGCCACTCCAGGACCTTGAAATGCTTCTTACGAAGTCACTCCTTCGTTGCCCGGGCGGTGTGTTTGGGATCATTGTCACGGTTTCAACATCGTTGCTGTTGCCGCTGCTCCCTGCTCCAGAGTCCTCCCTGCTCACTTATCCATAGTTGGTCTCAGCTGGAGCTTCAGACGGCTCTGCCCAAGCCACAGACTCTCCTCTCCAGCCACAGACGGTGTTTCAGATGAGTCTTTTCCTGCCAGCATTCCAGACGATGCTTCAGCCTCCTTGCAAAGACTTTTTATTTATGAATGAAAGAACGAACGAACGAATGAACGAACGAATTTGGTCAGCACCAGAGACTCTTGTTTTGGGGTTTTTGTTCTTGTTTGGGTTTTTTGAGAGATATTTGGTTTATTCTGGTTTTGCCCACCTTCCAGGCTCCCCACCTCCCACTCAGCTATTTGTGAGCTTGCCCTTGTTTTTGAAGTACGTCGAGGGCCATCCTTGAGAGTGGGTACTGTCATGGTTGTGTTTTTTTGTTTTTTGGGTTGGTGCATTATCGTCCTGATCCCCTGTGTTTCTCATGCCCCTTGTATTTTTTGTTAGTACTTGTTTTTGCTGCCGCGCCAGCTTTTTGATTTCCTTTTTAACAAAATATGTTGTTTTGTTCAATTCATGAGTCTTTTGCACGTTCCTGCACCTTGGGTCTTATTTAAAAAGCCTCAACATGACACTCTCAGGTTATTGTGTATGTCATCTTGGCTGGCCTAAAAGGTTTTGGAGTTCTTCGTAAAGATGTTTGTACTCTTGACTTAAAGAGCCCATTCCATTAAAAATGGTTTTTCTGTAGGGCCTGTATTTGTTTTGTCACAGCTCCTTTGCGCGTTAGTATTCATCGACTATGGCAGTTGAAACCACGCCTAGCATGCTGCTGGCTAAAAGCTGTAGCATAAGACGTAACAAACAGGAAGAGACTATGTGTATGTTGCAAGCGCAGGAGGGCAGGAAACAGTATGCCTTGCTCTCATAGGCTAGTTTGTGAGCCAATCTGAGTCCAGCAAATTCAAATAATGATTATTAATGAGTCCGAAGCCTGACGAATCTTCACGCAGATAGATTGAAAGGTCTGGTAATCAGTTTTCCTAACGTTTTTTAGATATAAAATGTTTCATATTACATAATACTTCAGAATTAACCAGAAAGTCATGACATATGTGTGTCTTTAAAGGCTGCAGTTGAGTTCTGATTCTGATGTAAAAATCCCCATTCAATCATAACTTCTGACAGGAAACAAAAAATAGTGCAGGGAGTAGTGTAGATGGAAGTGCATCGATCAGTGAAGCTACTCAGTGTCTGTGTATTAATTTATATTATCTGTGGTTTCTTTAGAAAGGTTTAGTGGCCTCCAAAAAACCTTGAAATTCTTTCAATGCATTTTAGTCCACATCTTCCCAGTCCTGACTGTGACAGGCTGTGCTTTGAGCCTTTTGGTGTAAGTGGACTGAAGTGAAATGTAGTCAGCTCTGTAAACAGTGTAACAGTGTATCAGCAACATGTCTTTGTCAAAAGCCCTCTGTACAAGACAGGTTTTACACAAATAAACAACAGAGAACTTCTGAATGTGCCTCTGTAACGAGCCTGGCACCCAGATGGCTGAAGGCTTTGTGCCGTGTTATTGTGTTCCAAGTTCCATATACCACATTTAACCTGTAATATGAAATATTTATATCTAAAAAACATGAGGAAACACTGATTAACAGACCTTTCAATCTATCTACATCAAGATTTGACTGGCTTCATCAGGCTTCAGGCTGCAACTCATTAATAATCATTATTCAATTTGCTGGACTCAGATTGGCTAACAAACTAGCCTACGAGAGCATGGTATACTGTTTCCTGCCCCGCTGCGCATGGCAACAGCGCACCGAGTATCTTCCGGTTTGATACGTCTTATGCTACAGCTTTTAGCAAGCAACATGCTAGGCACGGTTTCAACTGCCAGAGTGGATGAATACTAACAAGCAAAGTAGTTGTGACGAAACAAATACATGCAAACAGATAAAAACTGAAAGAGAAGTTGCTGACCTGTTTTCACATGAAGGTAAGAACACCTGTGGTGCTAAAATATTCAACAGAAACTTAAAAAAAACATTTTTAATGGAATGGCCTCTTTAATAATAAATATGTATTGATAGAAGAGGAAGCTATGGACTTAGCAGAATTAATTTGCGGGTTTTCGTTTTGAATGAGTTTCAGCCCCACCCTCTCCCCCGATCTACATATGGGGTGGTGTGAATGGGTAAATGTAAAAACTTGTAGTGTTAAAGTGCTTTGAGTGGTCTGAATGACTAGAAAAGCGCTATACAAATACAGGATATTTACCATTTACATTTGTTTTATGGCAGAAGCTTGATGGGGACAGTTTGCTGACCCGTCTATGTGTATCAGGACCCTCCCCAAATTCCCTCAATAGGGTCCAGACTTAATATTTTATTTTGACATGTCCAGGCCAAGTTTGAATGGGATGATAAAAAGCCTTAGGCATTTGGAGCCACCTCCACTTTGGTAGCCAATGACAGTCTACTGTATTGTATTGTATATTGTCCAAGGCCACTAAAATCTATTTAATAAAACATAAATAGGGTAATGATGATTTGGGGGCGCATTAGGAAAGGCACTAGCTATGTTAGAACCACTGAGTCACACTCAAACTGTTGAATTAGATCAAAATGTGTGGAGCAACAACAAGCTGCAACCACTATTTAGTTACGAAATGTAGAATGAGACATTGATCAAAGAAAATGTTCATTTACTTTCACAACACAGTATTTCCAAAACAACAACAGAGAGGAACAGACACACAATAAACAGTTACTGCCTCTGCTTGACTCAAAGCTATACACACACACACACACACACACACACACACACCAGCATGAAGTCTATTGACCAGTATTTGTCACTTGTTATATATTTAGCTGGGAGCGAGTACGAGGCTTGAAGTTGGCGGCGCGCAGGCTTTTCTAGCTTCAAGTGTTGGACCTGCTAGTGTTCACTCGACTTTGTCAATCCCCTGTCAACATGTAGCTCTGAGACATGTCTTCTCTAATGCGTAAGAGACAGGCGTACTGCTGCCCACCCCCTTCCCCTGCCCCTGCCTGCTGCCCACCTCTCAGTGTACAGCTACTAGGAAATGGCTGCAACTGCCTTATCATGCCCATCCCCTTCCCCCAACTATCCCCTGACAAAAGCCTGCTTGGCCTCTCCATCATCTGTTTGACAGTCAAGGGTCGACAGTTTCTCTCTTCTCAATGCACACACAACATGTGGTTGGAACAAATATTCCATCCAAGAAGCAGAGCTCATGTTGAAGGTTGTGCTTGTGCTTCTTTGATGGTCCTTTTCTAGTGGCAGTAACAACACTGAGTTCATCCATGATCTTTTCTCAGTTTCCTTTTGTGTCCAAAATTTTAATATGGAAAAAAAGAACATTAATGAATAAGAAAATATAATTAATAGTGAAAGAAATCTGTTTTCGAGCTCTGACAAGGAGCAAGAAGTCTCTAATCGTTAGAAATAATTTACAGTCTGCTTGATGAGACACTGATTGTACGTGGTTAAGCACTGAACTGTATTTACTTGGTCATTCTGGGTAAATGCTGTAAAACGCTAATCAGACAGTTAAGTATTGTTTTTGACCTGGATATGTTTTCATTTCCTAATTTGGTCAGTTATGGTAAAAAAAAAATGTCTTTGATTTGCAGCTAATTTAAAAGTGTGAGAAAGTATTTTTCTATTAAACTTTTAACCCTTAAAACAGAATTGGTTCAAAACTTAAATCCATATTTGAAACATGTAAACAGAGAACTTTTTCAGAAAATCAGGAAACTAGATGTAGCATTACCTGTCAGTTTTAACAACCACAACAACTGTAAAGACATTAACAATAACTTTGATGCAAATTACAGATATTGGGAATCCTGTTCGTACCTGGACCAACACAAAGAATCTCTTCTTCCATCTTTTCCATACGCTTTTGCCAATGGCCCAGAGATACCTGTGGAGGTAAATTATATGTTTAATAAGATCTCTTACAGACACATTTTACTTTGTACAGCTGTTTTGGCTTTTGTCCATTCTGCTGTTTGATATCTGAGGTCTGAAGCACCATGTTAAACAGAGCAATGCCTCCACTGACCTCTGCTGGTTAACTCTTGCCATTGCAGTCTTCATGTCTGCTCTTCAGATTTACACACGGCAAGAATTCACCAATTCAACAACAAATGTGACAACAGCTTTCACTGCTCGCATATGAAAAATTAACACACAAAAATTTCATCAACTTCCTTTTACTAATAATCACAGATATGTTCATAATGCAATACATGTTATGCATTCTTATAGAAAGCTTTACTCTCTTGCCATAAAACAAAAGGCAGATAGAGTGCACAAGAGTGTAGCAAGAAAAGCAAAAAAGAAAGAAAGAAAGAGTGCACTATGTAAGAGAGCAAATTAATCTACATGTTTATCAAACAGCAGATTTATTTTTGTTAATATGGTAAAAGTCATGCTATTAGAAAACTCTGGTCTAAATCCTATAACATTTATCCATTCAGTTGTAGAAACTTAAAATATTTGAATCTGAAACATATGCATAAAGTAACAGAATGAAGTGTAGAGTGCCAAGAAAATGGGAGGCTTAATTTTAATTTAGAGAGGCAAGGATTCTTAGCTGAAAGAATCCTTAAAAGCAGTGCTATAAGTGGAAAAAAATAAGTGGCATTTCTGTCCTTGATGTCAGAAACATGGGTGATATTTTTCATATAGATCTTTCAATCAATCTATAGACTAATAGTTTTATTGTAAAGAAATTACAAAGAAAATAAGCCAAAAAATATTTTGGCTACTTCTTATGATCAATCTGTACTGATTGTCAAAAATATCTTCCCAATCTACAGTATATGTTTTGTCAACTACTTTTTGTTTTGTTTTTTTGTTTTTTTTGTCCAGTGAATCAATGGGGCAGGGAGGACTGTGACACCCCTGATAAATTTCATGATCACCCCAGTGGGCCCCCACTAGCCAGTTGCATACGCATAATATGCCTCTAACTAATACATTAGATAGCTGAATCATTCTGTACAAATCTGATAACAAAAACACAAACAACTGACAAATATAACAGTATTGAAAATAATTGGAGGGCTCTGATTTTAAAGAATGTATAAAAAAACAGGATTCTTATGGAACTCAAAATGTTAATTGTGCAGGTATATGCACATCAGTAACATTAAGCATACATGTCTGATGTTCTCAATCATCTTAGTCAACATATGTAACATAGGCATATGAGTCAATATTATCTAAGTAGACAATAACTTTACAAAAATAGCTACTGTTATTGAAAGTCAAAGACATAACTTTGCAGACTTTCCCCTGCTGGACAATTGCCTGTAAGATTAAATACATTTCAGGAATCCGAGACATTTCTGTAGCTGGGGAACTGAACAATTGCTATCCACTTAGATGAGCTTGCGAAGTTTCTCAATGGATATTTCCCCACCAGAGAGCCATATCCAGCATAGGTGAGACAGTCATCCACGTTCAGTGTCATTGTGTGGCAGTGTCATTGATGGGTACCTCGACAAAATCATGGAACTTCAGCAGTGCCACGTTCAACAGCAATTTTCAGATCAATAACACTCTCACATTTTGGCATCACCAAATTCAACAATTTCCTTTCTTTGTTGTGCAAAAGCTCTTGAGATACTCATCATTTCTTACAAAGAATGGGCGATATTTCCTCAAATTAATATTGCGATATTTTGAGCATCTCACCTTGATAACTAGAAAAGGACAATAACTACCACCCCCCCAGCCCCCCACCTACCACCCTCAGTCCCTTTCCATATCAATTGGCCAAACTTACATAATGTGCTTAAAAATGTGATGGTTTCTTGTTATTTGATGGCTTCATTCAGCCTTTTAATTCAGGGTTCTATTCCTACTCCTTTCTGTATTTCTTAAAAGGCCAGATTAGACTCAGGCATGACTCAAAGAAGTGACAACACAGGGGTCTCATTTATAAAGGTTACGTACGCACAAAATGGGGCCTGAAAGTGGTGTACACCACTTTCAAAGCAAAAGTTGTGATTTATAAAAAACTAACTTGACATGAAAACGTGCGCACCTGTACGGCAACTCTGAACCATGCGTACGGACATTTGGAGACGAGGGGAATCAACGACGCAGTTGGTGAGGTGGTGAACTGCAGCCAGACTGCATATTACTCCTCTCACACACGTCATTTCACCTTACACAAATATTCATTATAGATTCATGTTATTATAAACATTCTGAACAGCAATGACATCTACATTGCAGCTTGCAGTGAGCTGTAGCTCTCCTAAAAACATTTTGCAATACTAAGAGAAATACATAAAATTAATCGCCTCCTCCTCGACAGGAAGTCTTTACTAAGGGAACAAGGGTCTGAGGGTGTAATGTGACGTCTGAGATGACAATGACAAAGTTCATTTAATGTTTTTAATGTATCATTTAAGGCACCAACAGCTGTCACCATGTCGCAAAACACAATCCTTATTTCTTTTAAATCATTGGTCATGGAATTAATAGCGCTGATGGTGTTTCTCTGTGTCTGCATCACAGCTTCAGTCAGAAACCGACCACTGGATGCGCCGCAGTCACCGGCAGCACTGGTGCTGGGGGCAGTCTGATGACCTCATCCTCATCCTCACCATCTACTGAGTGTGGAAGAGCTGAAAAGACATGGCATAGTAGTCTGTCTCCTTAAAGGTGTGATGACATCACTGTTTAAACTGGCGTAAAGCTATTTCATGTAGTAGATATGGCCGCATATGTCAACTCACAAAAGAATTTGATAAAAAAACTAACACGGCGGGGGTGTACGGGCAGGTCAGAATCCTCTTCTCAGCAACACGGTTCCTTTCGTTAATGATATGTGGGTCTCCCTGGCTGACTTCGCTCTGATTGGCTACAACCATTGCCTGCAGCAAGCCTTTCTTCTCGGCTCCGTCAACAGTCCAGTAACATGGCGAGTGGACGTTTACAACCGTATATGTTCGAGCCTGAAACGTCTTCTGAGGAAGACGGAGGGGTGAACACATAAAACTCAACTAATCACATGAGCGAGTAAACAGTGCTGTCAGATGTTATCAATGAAAATAGATTCACAATATGGTATGATAAACCTGTTGCTCACGGACATTGTTGCTAGAGCGACTATCACATGCTAGCATCATGAACTCTTCAGACCACGAACAAACGTTTATCAGGCAAGGCAGCATTTTATTAAATAAATAAACTTACAGGTATTGACGATGTGGTCGCCTCCTTCAGGGTTGGTAAAGAATTTTTAATTAAAATCAGTTTCTTTGACAATCCCAACTTGAATTCACCCAAGTTATGGAAGCAGTCCTCCGTGAAGTGAGCTGAACATATTTTCTAATTGAGGTTATAACTGCGTGGCACTTCTCCATAAATGAACTTCAGCCACTCTTCTCTTGTTTTTTCATCCTTCGGGAGTGAGTGGAAACTTACAGCATGGGTTGAGCATCCTTGGATACAACAGGTCCCCGTTTGCGTAGCCATCCCTTCTCAAGAGCAGCAGCACAAGCTAGCGCAACGCAGCTACCGGTGTATGGGCTGGGGGTGGGGGCGGATGGGGTGGGGGGTTGGACTGTTTACTTCACTGTGCACTTTTATTGGACGCTATGAAATACATAGGATAAAATGCCACGTAGGAAAAAATGGTGCTTTCCGATTGAACCGTTTTTTAAATAAGAAACAAAGCGGACCGCCCACAAACGGGAACTTTGATACTCGCTTTGGACGTTCACACGGCCTCATCAGTGCACAACACATCATGATATACCCCAAAAACCTCAAAAAAGTGCATTTTGATGTCATAACCCCTTTAAAACATGCTAACATTTGTTAACTTAGCCACGTATTACAGAAGGTGCTTTACCGGGTTTATTTGTTGTTTCTGTCAGGTCGGTGTCGCCCTCCTTCTCTGACACAAGACCGTACACCGTCCTATCAGCTGCACTGACAGTCTGCACTGCAGACGCTGCCACTCGTAGTTTTTTTCTTTTATTTGTGACACCGCTGCTGTTTCCACCAAATAAAATGTCTCTCCTAGCCTCCACTTCACCCACTAGCACTTCAGTTTCCGTCTCTGTGAAGTTTCGCTTCTTGTTTTTTTTTTGTTTAGTTGCGATATTCTATATTAACTGCGTCTTACTCATATGTATCAATACTCATGTCCTGGTTTGCATTGACCTTATATGGCCCAGTTTGGGCGTGGTGGATGTGATTGGATGTGTTTCCACTGTTTGTAACCACAGTTTTCTGCAAACTTTGCGGATTACGGTAGTTTACTCCTCATCAGATTTTCTGTAACCAAACCAGTTCCAAATTGTAGAGTTAGCTCCTCGCTTTACAACAAGCTCCTCCTCAGGCTCTAACTTCCACCATGCTTGTTTTCATTCTACGTGAACAGTGAATTGGGCGTGCACAAAACTACATCATCAACATGACTTGTCATTATTATCGCGTTGAGACAAATTTTTATTGAGGAGAATTTTCAAAGGTATATTGCAAACGATATCGCCCATCCCTATTTGTTACAGCAAATCTTTGTAAGCAATCCCTTTGAAGGATCTTAGACATACATGAAGAAAAAGAACATATTTTGTTTGTTTTGTTCTTTGAAAACAGGGATTTTATGTGCAACTGATCCATGGTTCATTTGTTTGGTTTGGTTATGTTTGGTGGTAAAGACGTTTTTGCCCCGAATGAGAAGCTCAACGGCTGTTTCAAGTAGTGTGCATGCATTGTAGCCCCCCCCCCCCCCGCCTCTTCCATTTTTGCAGCATGGGTAAGCAGTAAGTAAATAACATCAAAAAATAATTGAAGAGAGCTTGTTTTAGTTACTCCTGCTTTTAATTTGACATTGTTGATCTTGTCTTCAACTCTCTTACTCTTTTCTGTTTATTTTGACACCCAAAAATCCCACCCACTCAACGCAGTCAGCTGCGCTGTGTGTGTGTTTGTGTAGGTGTGTTGTGTTTATTTTCATTTCTATAGTCTGTTTAGATACACAATTATGATCGCATTTGTCAATCGCTGTATTTTATTTTGAAGAATTTCTGTTATTTTTGACCGAATTGTCTTGTGTGTCTTGGTGTTATTTCCTGCCAGAATTGACGTGGAACACTTGTGGCTCTTTACCACCTTTAATTCGAAAAAAAAAAGTTTTTTGTTTCCAACTTCAAAGTGTTCAGTGAGTGCATGTATAAAATTTGCAAGGTTCAGTACCTCCAACGAGGTTAAGAATTATTGTTTTATATTAAACCTTTAAACCTATTAAACCTTTTTGTTGCAAGGCAACAGTGCCACCAACTGCACCACCATGCAGTAAGTACATTTGGTATTAATTAAATTAACAACAGGTGCATTAAATAGGCAACAATGAGATGACCCCAAAACATGAAGGGTCACAGACAGTTTGTTGTATCTCCCAGCCCAGTCTCAAGAACATAGAGCTTTTAAGAGGTCTATAAATATTAAAGGTCTATAACCCATGAGCAGGATGAGTATTGCCAAAGTCCTACAAAGTGACCTCCAGCAGGCTACTGGCATGAATGTCTCTTGCCAAACCATTAGAAATATGGCCTGAGGGCCCCATGTCCTCTATTATGCCCTGTGCTCATTTCCTAGCACAATGAAGTTCAAATGGCATTTAAAGACAATGCCAGAATTGGTGTTGTCTGGCTGTAGTCTGGCTCTTCTCGCTAAATCTTCTGCCTGCAATATTGTTCAGCATGATCAGTTTGGTGGTGGGTCAGTGTTGGTCTGTGAAGAGACATACAGACTAATATAGAACCTGACTACTGTCCTTAGACCACTGGGGCAGGGGGGTCCTGGGTTCCTCCAGGTGCATGATAATGCTCAGCCAAGAATATGCAGGCATTCCCTGGAGGTTGAAGGAACCAATACCCCTGACTGGCTTCCACACTGGCCTGACCTGAATCCAATAGAACATCTGTGGTACATCATGTTTAGGTCCATCCAAATCCACCAGGTTGAACCTAGGACTGTCTTAGAAGCTCAATGATGCCCTATGCCTTTTTTCCACTGGCATCTACTTAGCCCGCCAGACTCAGCCTAACACCACATGACCCGTATTGTCTTTTGTATCCATTGTGTTCACAAAAGAGAGGGCAAAAGTGTGGAAGAGGGTGGGGTTTCTATTTGCAAGCGGCGCGAAAAGTCAGTGATACAGAAAGCAGTCCGACACAGAAAACCCAGCAGCACAACCCAACAGCACGGCAGCTTCCCAGGCTCGGTTTCAGAAAAACACTCAAAGTGTTTTCAGTGGGGCAGACACATGCCAAACCAATCAGAGGGCAGCAGTGATGGGGTGGGGGGTGCTAGCTAGAGCTGCCACGATTAGTCGATTAGTCACGATTACGTCGACAAACAAAATAGTCGACTATAAATTCAATAATCGACTTAATCGTTTATTCAATTAAGCATTGTTTTTTTTTTGTTGTTGTTGTTTCTTATCCCGCTGCGTTCCGTCTTTCTGCTCAATGCATTAAAAGCACGTCGTCTTGTTAGCTGGTAACATTAGCAGGGAGTTGCTTGTATTTACATGTTAAACGGTGTGTTGAAGGTGGCGAGCGGTGCATAGAGCTTCCTGTACAAATGCTAATGATTTATTGTATACTGCTACGTCACAGTGTTAAAAAAAGTGTATGGGTACATTAGTACAGCTGCACTGTACAGCTGCACTACAGTGCATCATGCAATAAGCTAGACTTTACGCATGGTGAGATTAGTCTAATCACCAAAAAAAAATGATGATTAGTCGACTATTAAAATAATCGTTTGTGACAGCCCTAATACTAGTGTCATCAAGTATCCCAGCCAATCACTGCACCAAGAATGCCGCAGCCTGACTCAGCCCAACTTGTACTACATCCAGAGGTGGTACGAAAAAAACCCAGCTCAGCCCAGAAAATGGATAGTGGAAGTGCTCTCAATAGAGTTGTGTGGCTGAGAAGATGCTAGTGGAAAAGGGGCAAAAGTCAGGATCTGGGAGGGGATACCACTGGACACTATCCATCATCTCATAAGGAACATGTGCCAACTTTGTCAGGTAGCACATAAGCACATGCTATACATTCTACTGAGTAGTAGTATTTAAGATAAATTATAATCTCAATATCTCTAGTAGGTAGATCAGGAGTGAGTTGTTTCATCGTACACAGCTCACAGAGGAAATCTTCTCAGGTAGGATGAAAAGCCTCTGTGTTCTAGCTATGATGGAGCATAAATGTTCCATTTAAAGCAGGCATCTCCAACCCTGGTCCTCGAGAGCTACTGTCCAGAATGTTTTAGATGCATCCCTGCTACAACACAGCTGAATCAAATGAATGACTCATTAGCAGGCCTTTGCTAAACTTGATGGCTTGCTGAAGAGGTAAGTCTGTTAATTGATTCAGCTGTGTTGGAGCAGGGATGCATCTAAAACATTCTGGACAGTAGCTCTCGAGGACCAGGGTTGGAGATACCTGATTTAAAGTTTCTAAATGGTAAGTTTTTACCATTTTAAAGTTGCTAGGTGCTAGTAAGACTCTAACGTCAGCATCAGAAAAGTCCCCTTTTCATTTATCTCTCTCACTTGCACACACACACACACACACACACACACACACACACCCACAAGTGTGTTTTGTTATCCTTATGGGGACCGTCCATTGACTTCCATTGATTTTAGTAACTAGATTTATACCTAACCCAAACCCTTTTCCTAACCTTAACCATTACTGATCTATAACTAACCCTAAGACTAACTAAAACTCTATTCACACCATACCTATAAACCTAACCCCTAACCCTAAAAAGGGGAGTCCCCCCCATGGGGACCAGGCTTCGGTCCCCACAAGAACCCTCGGACCCCAGAAAGATAGTAAAAGTCGGGAAACGGGTCCCCAGGAGGTCAGAAATACAAACCCACACACACACACACACACACACAGAGAAAAGCTGCAACAGTTTTAAAGATGCTGTCAAACAATTGTTCAGATCAACCAGGTGCTAGTTCAATGTGTTCTTTTAGCACCAACTCACAGGTCGTCATCTAATAACAGGTCAGATCAGATCATCACTGGACAGAGAGCAGATACAAATCATATCAACTTCAGAATAAATCTGTTAGATTCAGGTTCAATATAAAGTCATTCAGCCTGTCACATTTGACTGAATTATAGTTAGTACCGTTACTATAAAATATCTGTTCCATTACAACTAATAACCACAAGAGGGCAGCACAGCATTCTCTACAGATTTAAAGCACAATGAAACATTTATTCCTTTAGGGACTCATTTCTGCATGTTTAAATCTTTCCCTGCTCCTGTGCAACTGATTCAAATTTGGGGCCTACAATGATGTCAGTGACTGGCTGAGGAAAAGGCTGCTTCACTGCCACTGCTTGTTTGATCTCAGTTTTCCCCACCACCATCTTCCCCTGGACTCCCTTGAAAAAGAGAGCATTTCTGTGGCCTTTGTCTCTCTACTTCTGCCAGTCCATTTCAGTCTGGTTTGGCTAAAACTAGACAGAAACCAACAGTGCAGATAGTGCAGAAAACTATCAAGAGGATGATTGGTACTACAAATTAGTTTATATTAATAGAGGGGACATCCCATTGCAGAAAGTGGCTGAAGCAGGCCGCCATTTTAAAAAAAGGGGAAATGCCGGCTGACTGCTGTATATAATTGCACCAATCGATATGAAAAAAACTAAAAATGGCCGCGTTTCCCAAACGAGTTAAGAAGCTCTTAGCGCTAAGATCTTCTTTGGAGCGCTCTTAAGAGCGCTGTGAAAGAAGAATGCGTTTCCCAGACACACTCTTAGAAGGAAACCTAAGAAAACCTAAGGAAACCTAAGATCGATCTGACCCACTCTTAACAGCCTTCTTAGCGATCAAATTCACAGTGATCAAGCTGCGTCAGGGAAATATATTATATTATATTATATTATATTATATTATATTATATTATATTATATTATATTATATTATATTATATTATATTATATTATATTATATTATATTATATTATATTATATTCAAAACATGCTGTGCTGTAGTAGTGAAGCACATGCGTCAGGGCGCACATTACGCACACGTCATTAACCTTCGCTTACATAAATTACTGAAAAGTACAAATTGCCTCAGACTTTTTGTTGCTAGGTTTAATACTCATGTCATTGCAAAATGATACACACAATATATGGTTAAAAAGGAAACCAAAGTTTATTGAAAGCATAATGGGGGAGGAGGGGTGGTGTCTCGTGTGTCTTGACTCGTGTGTGGCTTCACTGGGCCGTCTGGGCATCTGCATCACCTGCAATGAAGGGGGATAGATTAATGAAATTGAATGGGATACATTGCGGAATGCTAATAAAACAAAATAGAACTGTCCCGTACCTGAATCCTGTGGAAGGATGATTGGAACGGAGATGGAGGGACGGATGCCTCGGACAGCACCAGCTGTCTCCTGTGCAGCTCCAACCTCTCCTGCTTCATCCGGACCATCTCTTCCTGGAGAGCAGTTTGTCTCAGGAGCTGCTCCTCTAACCCCCACAGCACCACCAGCTTCTCCCTCTCCAGGCGCACCAGCGTCTCACTGCAGGTGCAGGTGGTTACTGCAGGCCGCCTGGTTAAGCCACCCCGCATGCTGACACTGGGCCGTGCTGGTTGGCGCACAGGGACAGGGCACGGTTGTGTGGGGTCGTCCCACCCGGTGCTCTACCACCCGTGCCCATGGTTTCAGTTCTCACCTTGGCGTGCTTCTTTTTAGTCTGGCTCTGAAAATCCTGCCACTTCTTTCGGACAGCACCTCAGTCGCGCCACATGCACTAATGGGCTTGATTACTTGGATATACCTGATGGCACACACCCACTTTGTTGTTTTCTTTTTATTGTTTTTTTCTTTTCTTTTTATTTGATCTGTATATGATTATCAGCACACATTGTGAAGCTAATTTACTAACTCTGTACTCATCATGAATATGGCAAGTCCTTATAAACAACGCTGTGTGTGACTGGGCGCTGCGCTCAGCGCTGATAAAGCAGTGAGTGATCGATTAGCCTGGCATCGATTGATTCAGTTTCAGCACCACGGCTCCCGTTAAGAGCTTCTTTAGAACCTTCTTAGGCTTGATCTTAAGTTTCTTCTAAGAAGGCAGTTAAGAAGACTTTTGGGAAACACCCGTATCTTAGCGCTCCTTCTTAGCCAAACCCTTCTTAGGAGCCTTCTTAAGTCCTTAAGAACGATCGCTTTTGGGAAACGCGGCCAATGACATTTCACAAGTAAGTCATTACTGTTATCTACTAAAGGAGAACTTGTAACATATATTTTAAGACGCTTTGAGTTAATTAATTTTCAGTATTGGAAATTGAGACTAATCTTGCAGCAATGTTACTACAGTTTATTGCAACTACTACAAACCTAACTTATTCAAAGTCAATGTTATCATTAGAATTTTTCCCATTTTTCACATTTTCTGGCAAAGTAATTTATCAAAAAATACAAAAGTCACCAGTTTATGCTACGTATAAGACTGTAAGTTATATGATTATCAAACAATCTGTAGACCGTGTATATGATGCCACCAATATTATTGATGTGATAGTGATTATGTCATGCCATGAGACAACAATGTAATATCTGTGTGACACACACACACAAAATATATATTATAACATATTATAACACAATGGCTGTGTTGGCTGGAAGCTAACGTAAAGGTAGCTCGGAGAGAAGTAAGCCAGTTGACAGAGGCCCAGAGAGGTCCAATGAAATGACCAATACCGAAGAGGTACACCCAGATGTCCATATCTGAAGCACTCGAAACTGCCAAACAAAGACTCCAAGCCTTGGCCTATCGCCTAAAGAGATACACGAAAGACAATGAAGCCAGACGAATAAACAGGCTGTTTCCGACACAACCAGCAAAGGTAGCAGGGCAACAACAGCAGCAAAATAGACCCACCAAGGCTGGAAACTGAAAGATACTGGAAGAGCATATGGGAAAAGGAAGCAGCACATAACAGCAGTGCTCAGTGGCTGGCCTCTCTGAGAGAGGAGCACAGCAACCTCCCTGAGCAGAATCCAGTTACCATCACAGTGGCAGACATCCAAGAAAGAGTCTCAGGTATGAAAAACTGGACAGCACCAGGCCCAGACATGATATACGCCTACTGGCTAAAGAAACTCACAGCACTCCATGAGCGCCTAGCAGCACAACTGAACCAGCTCCTAAGAGATGGGACTCACCGATCCAGGTTGTGGAGAACCACCCTTGAGGCCAATGGCAAGCAACTTGCACAAGTACCCATCAAATGTGGAATATACCAAGGTGATGCTCTGTCCCCACTGCTGTTCTGCATAGGTCTGAACCCCCTAACTCAGATAATCAACAAGACCGGCTATCGATACCGCCTCAAGAACGGAGCTACAATCAACCACCTCCTCTACATGGATGACATCAAGCTGTATGCTAAGATCGAAAGGGACATTAATTCCCTGATTCACACCACCAGGATCTACAGCAATGACATCGGGATGTCATTCGGGCTTGAAAAATGTAGTAGGATGTTCACAAAGCGAGGCAAGGTGGTCCACACTGAAGGGGTCTCACTCCCAGAGGGCGCAATAGCAGACATTGGGGACAGTTACAAGTAGCCTACCTGGGAATACCACAGGCAATTGGCAACCTCCAGCAGGCAACAAGGGAAGCAGCAACAGCCAAATAAACGAGTGAGGCAAGTCCTAAGAAGCCAGCTCAATGGAATGAACAAATCCAAGGCAATAAACAGTTACACCCTGCCAGTGATCAGATACCCTGCGGGAATAATAAGATGGCCAAAGGATGAGATACAGACCACAGATGTTAAGACACAAAAGCTCCTCACCATGCATGGCGGGTTCCATCCCAAATCCAGCACCCTGAGACTGTACGCACGCCGTAAGGAAGGAGGCAGAGGACTAATGAGCGTGAGAGCCATCATCCAGGATGAAACATCGAAGCTCCATAAATACATCCAAGACAAGGCCTCAACGGATGACGTACTCAGTGAATGCCTGAGACAATGGCAAGATGAGGAAGTGCTGGAGGAGGAACCATCATGGGAGGACAAGCCCCTACATGGGATGTACCACCAGAACATACAGTAACTGAAGTGGCTGACCTCAAGAAATCCTACCAATGGCTGGAGAGGGCCGGCCTACAGGACACCACAGAGGCACTCATCCTGGCAGCACAGAAGCAGGCTCTAAGCACCAGAGCAATAGAGGCCCAGATCTACCACACCAGACAAGACCCAAGGTGTAGGCTATGCAAAGAGTCATCTGAGACAATCCAGCACTTAACAACAGGGTGTAAAATTCTGGCAGCAAAGGCATACATGGAACATCCTAACCAAGTGGCTGGCATAGTATACAGAAACATCTGTGTGGAGTATGGGCTGGAAACTCCAAGGTCAAAGTGGGAAACACCTCCAAAGGTGGTGGACAATGACCGAGCAAAGATCCTGTGGGACTTCCAGATCCAGACAGACAGGATGGTAATGGTGAACCAACCAGACATTGTGGTGGTTGATAAAGAGCAGAGGAAAGCAGTTGTGGTGGATGTGGCGATACCAAGTGATTGCAACATCAGGAAGAAGGAACATGAGAAACTTGAGAAATACCAAAGGGCTCAGACTTGGAAGATAAAGGTGACAATAGTACCCGTGGTAATCAGAGCACTTGGGACAGTAACCCCCAAACTGGAGGAATAGCTCCAACAGATCCCTGGAACAACCTCAGACATCTCAGCCCAGAAAAGTGCAGTACTTGGAACAGCCAAAATACTGCGCAGGACTCTCAAGCTCCCAGGCCTCTGGTAGAGGACCCGAGCTTGGAACGGGAAAAACACTGCCCAGTGGCGAGAGGGGAATTATTTATATATATATATATATATATATATATATGTATTGGCTACATTCACACTGCAGTTCTTAATGCTCTATTCCGTTTTTTTTTTTTTTTGTGAAATCTGTTCTTTTTGCAAGGTCGTTCTAGCCTTGAGCTGCAAGACGGATTCTCGCGAGATTTGGAGTTTTCCAAACCGATGAAAATCTGTCTTGTACTGCTCCTTAGACAACCGTCTATTTGGGTAGAATAAACGTTCGGCCCAATCATTGTGCTTTGGGGCGGGTGTTCAGGTATGATTGGCAGCAAGTGCTCTGGCAGACAAAGCAAAACAAACATGGCTGTGCTGGTGTATGTACACATAAAAGCAGCTATTGAATTTCTTTTAGGAGAACTAGAGACGATTTCTTCATTAAAAAATTAGCAAAGGTAAAAACTTTGCACTGTCTTGATGGTAAAGATTTGTTTTGCTTTTCTTAGTGGTAACAACACACTAAGTTTTACATTTACCCATTCACACAGCCTGATATGTAAACCAGGGGGAGAGGGTAGTGGCTAACACTCACACAACCCGATGTGCAAATCGGGGGCAACATGGGGTTCAGTGTCTTGCCCAAGGACACTTCGACATGTGGTGGTGGAAGCTGGGATCGATCCACCAACCTTCCGATTGGGACACGACCGGTCTACCCACCGAGCCACAGCTGCCCTGGGGTTAGAACTCACAGCCAAATATTTTCGTGCAATTCAGTCACAAAGATTTTATCAACAACAGCCAAAGGTCACACAGTGTGAGCAGCCTTTACACACTCTAACATCTGCCAAATGTCAATGTTACTGGAAAACCCCAAAAAGGCTGCTTAAGTTACTAGATCAAGCATCCATCTTTTTTTTTTTTTTACTTAAGGTGAACATGAAGAGTGTTCCTGTCACTTACCCGCAGTGCTTCATGTTCTGTGGCTTGTCCATGCGAATGGCTAGTTTTATCCTGAGGTCATCGGAGCAACCCTTCGAAACTGTCATTTTATGGAGCTCACACTGCTTGGGACTGTTCGGGGTCGGGTGAAGCACAACCTGGAAAAGGACTTTGTAATACATGTGTGCTTCAGTTCGCAAAAAGATGGTGTTACATGATAAACCGATTACTTACCCTTCCTAGCTCCTTATCTTCCAGAGCCAACACACCTGTGCTCTCAGTGAACAGCTTCACCTTTACCGCAGGTAGAGGCTGTGTGGTGGTGAAGTCCCCTTGAGTCCCCCAGCTGCATGTCAGGACATACAAGCACATTCAGAAATTACTGAGGAGGTTATAATGACTGGTTTGTGTCCAACCTTTAGTTCTCCGTGGGTTGGTCACCCTGTACTTTTCAAACTCTGCTTTGTGATTTGATAACTTCTGCCAATGTAACTGACCTCTTTTCCTCATCAATGTAGAATTTTTGTGTTGATTCATGCATTTGGCTTCAGACTGCTTTGACCATTGTTAGAATCGAGACATTATATTTACTACTACTACTACTACTACTACTACTGTCATTTAGCAGACGCTTTTATCCAAAGCGACTTACATTGAGAGAACATACAAGCAAGAAATCAAAGAGAAGGAAACAATATAAGGAGGTGGACTGTTTGGAGTCCAGTTTAATTCCGACGCTGATACATCAAGTGTATCAATTTTTTTTTTATTTACTGACTTCCCTGAAACATAGTCTTTGTTTTCTGTTTTTCTCTATCAGTATTTCAGAACACTGAGCTAGAACAGTCTCTGCGTTCAAGAATAAAGCTTTTAATGTCTCAAATCAGAGACAAAAATACATTTCAAGGTTCATGGATTCTTATGGATTCTTTATTATATCTATGGGGCAATTTAGAATGTATTTGAAGTGCTTTTATTATGAAGTGCCTATTATGTTCTGGAGTTGACAAGTCAACGTCTGGCCACATCCAGCCCATGAGGTTTTTATATGTATTATTACCAGATCATGTGTACACAAACAACTTAAACTAGATATTCCAGCAAGCACTAGAACAGGCAACGCTGTCAACAGTAAAGCCCTGCTGCCCCATAGACTAAGGAAACCCTTTTAGGTCATACACACTGACATCCATCACCTGCTGCTAAAGTGTGTTGTAGAGCTCCTAACTGTCAGGTTCTGGGGTTTTGTTTGTTTTATCCCATGTTGTAGCTTTTGGTTTTTCAGTAGTTGTGTTTTCTTTTCCAGTCATCTATGATCACTCTGTGTTTTGTTAGTTTAGTCTTGCCTCGTGTCTGAGTTCATGTTTGATATCTGTCATCTAGTTCAGCCTTTATTTTGCCCCAGTCTTGTTTCCTGTTCTGCTTTTATTTTTGTACCGCCTGTACTTCCTGTTCTCCCCGTAGTGTAGGTCCCTTGATTGTGTTATGTCACTTCCTTTGTTCATTCTGTCCACTCCCAGGTGGATCCTGTTACATTAGTTCCTGCTTGTTTTCCCCATGTTCCCAGATGTTTTGAGTTTGTCATCAGTTAGAGTTTTTGTATTTAAGCCTCATGTGTGCATTAGTCAGTGTCGGGTTATTTTTCAGTCACACCGTAGATCATGCTCACCGTTGCCTTTCCGTGTTTGGATTACGTTGGTCTTCGCCCTCCTGGTTTATCTATGGCTCCTCTCCTGTAAGTTTGTTTTTGCTGCCCTACTAGCATTTTTAGTTTATTATTACACCTTTTCGTTGCTGTATTTACGCCTCCCGTCTCCTGCCTGCACTTGGGTCCTATCTTACAACCCCAACACGTAACACTAACACCAGCCACTCTGTGCTGTAAAAAGGAAGACCAGAGTTGTTAGACTGACATCAGACCTGAGGTTAGACCAGCTCTGTTTACCAAAGTAAAAAGAAACTATGACAGGGAGGATTGTGTTGGAGGATTTGTTTCATTGCATGCAGACTAAAAGTTGCTCTGTGGTACACATACTTTGGTTTGGAAGCTTCAGCTTGGTCTGTCTGCAGTTTGTGACCTCCCTCGACCTCCATAGTGCAGTAAACTATTCTGTTTGGAGCCAAGGACTTCAGACCATGGACCTCCGTTATTACCACCTGAAACAAAAGCAATAGTTTAAAAAATAAACAGAGAAAAGTTTTCTGTGATGATGAACAGCTGGATTCAGTGAGATTCGGCTGTCAGATTTATTTAATCACAACTTCAGTCAAACTGTACTCAGTTTTAATCCATGCGTTTTCTTTATGGAGTGCAGGTCGAAACCAAGATTTTAAAAATAAAAGACAGAAATCCATTACCAACAGAGCAGCTGGAAATGTTTAGTCACACGGGCAGCATTCCTTTAACTCAGTGCCATTGACGTCTATAGACGTCAAACTGAATCCGAATGCTCAGTACCATTGACATCTTGACGTCTCTTCAGCTTTTATTGGCTTAAATCCCGCAAAGCATTCTGGGGCAGCTGCTCGCTGAATTTGAACTTATTACAGGCTGTATTTAGTCATATGATCCAGGAGGGGGCAGTGTTACACTTCTCTGGGTGAGATCTCTCTTACTTACTGTGTAATAATGCCGTGTGGAGCGGGGGAGGAACCAGGAACTCAGGACGAGATGGTGAATGCGGAAGGGAAATTCAGAGCCTGTGAAGCGGCTGGGAAGCAATCTCGTTGTTCAGAGTTATTACAAACTAGTATAGAATTTATGGAATTGAGAAGGTGGTGGAGTTTATTACATGGATAAAATCCCTCCAGTACGACGGTCGGATCTACAGGGAACGAGTATTGTGTCGAAGGTGACACGGTTTTTGATTAAGCTTGTCATTTTGGACTTGTGATTCTTCAGCCTGACGTTGCGGTTCTTCTGGCGATTCTAGTGATGCTGAGGTGGATTAATCCAACCAGTATCTCCTGTTAGAATCTTCTGCAGGCAGCAGGGACCAAGATAAAGAACGATTCACCGCATAAAACACACAGTAAGTGTTGATAGATGAACAAATGGCCGTTGGAGGGAAGAAACGGACTAAGTCACGCACTCACTCGTGCACATGCGCGCACACGTATACACACACACAGCATATCTGAATCAGAAATTTGCTGCTTTTTTTCTTATATCTTATTCAAATGTTGAAATTGTCTATAAATGACTCTTTTTAGACACAAAATAAACTATCAAAAGTACTTTTTTACTGTTGTTTTTTCACTTTCATAGCAGTAAAACATAGTTCAGATGTTACATGAATGATTGAAACATTAAATATTTACATCAGAGTCACTGATCTGCTTGAAAAACCTCTTTACACAAAACACTCTTTATCTCCACTGTTTGTCCTGGAACAGGTGAATTGTCATGAAAGTTTCTACAGCAGATTACTAAATAACAGAAAGAGGTAGAAACATTTTTTTGCTTTTGAAAGAAGAAAGACTTTGTGCTTTTGGTTTCAGAATTCACATAGTCCAAGGAAAAAAAATTATGTGGGCCTTCAAAAATCAGTAAAAATGCTAAATATCTCTGGCACTGAGGAGGATATGAAATCTGAAAGTGGCTGACACTGAATGAGTTAACATTCCAAATTATGGGTTACATAAGTTTCACTGGAATTACGAAACAGACAGAAAGACAGGCAGATAGACAGGCAGATGGTCACACAGAAGCTCACCTCCAGGGTGAAAGATAACACCACATCAGACTTGGAGAGCATGTTCTCATCCTCCTGGCCCATATCCATAATGGAGGTGTTGTGGCCTCGTTTCAGCTTCTGCAGCTTGAACTCTCCTCCTTTAGACACTGGCATGCTCTCCAGGTTTGCCATCAGCAGATTGACAGATGATCGGAGCTCCTCGATGTACATTCCCTCCATCTCTTTGGATATAAATTTTGGAAACCTTCCTCCAAACTTGGAACACAAAAGAGCCATTCTAATTAAAGTGACGCTACTATGCAGCAATATTTCATGGTCATCTCTTTGGGCTTTTGTTGTCTTACAGGACGTTTGGCTTTATAAGCTTTTCAGAATTTTTCAAACAGCCAAATGGAATAATTTTTCACCTCAAAGTTGACTTTAAAATGCTGGTGAGTGCTATCATTATGAAACAAAAATAGAAAATGTCATTCTGAACAAATTTAATTATAACTGTGGATCAAAAAACAATAAATCTTTATGGAAAATAAATAATTCTTCTAAAGTTAATTTTACTCTGTAACAATTCATTCTTCTCTTTCCTGTCCTTCTTTTCCATCTTAATTTCTTACCCGAGTGATCTGATCTGCCATCTGTAGTCGTCCATCCAGTTCTCTCCTGATTTGAGCTGCCTGCTCGTCTGGATTGTCCAGCTGTGAAATACATCACAACATGCGTCTGTATAAGCGCCTACTGAAACAATAATGAAACATACAGTATATGTAGTTCAAACATATTAAATAATTCACATAAAGATGTTGATACATTTTTGTATCAATCTTTACTGTGTTTTTACAAACATGTATCCTATGAAAACTAGAATGACTTTAATTGTCACATTTGGCCACAAATAAGTACAGAAATAAAAAAATTCCATTCAACCCAGTTTTCATTAACCTGGTAAATGGGAAAATGATCATTTGTTCAACTTTATGAAAATCTCATTGGAAAACACTTTACAGAAAAGTTTTCTAATGATTTGCATGTCACTGAGTGAAGTAAGTATTTGATTCTTTGAGCAGAACATGACTTGGTACCCGGTGGAGAAACCTTTAGTAGTAGGTCCAGCAGTAGTTGGTCAGAAGGTCCAAGCACATCTCATGGTGGATTTTGGACCACTCACATTTACAGAAATTCTTAAAAATCACTTTGGTTTCTTGGCTGCTGCTGAAAACCCTAAACTTCAGTTCATTCCACAGATTTTATTTTAGACTGGGGTCTGGTGACCTGCTAGGTCACTCAAGTCCTTCTTTAACCACTCCTTTGGTGCCCTGGTGGTATGTTTCGGTCATTGTCATGCCAGAAGACCCATCAGTAGCTACGTTTACATGGGCACATTTAATCGGAATAAACGCCCAATTGGATAAAAAAGACGTCATGTAAACATGTCAATCAGAATGTTTTGATCCGATGCAGCCTGATCAGAAAGAAATTTACTTCCGATCGAGAGGGGTGGTTTTGTCCGATCGTCATTCGGATAGACGTGCATGTATACACCCATTCGGAAAGAAAGGGTGAAAAGAGCCCTTTGCGCATGCGTACAACTTCAGCGTGACGTCTTTCCGCTTTCGCAGACCCAAGTAGAAAACATAGCGGGAAGTAAACAGAAGTGGTCTGCTGGTGCGGTCATCCTGTCATCCTGCTCTCCTCTCCTGTGGTGGAGGAGCAGTAGTAATATGTATTCAGCCTCTAGCTTGGTTATTGCGACCAGTAAAAACCCAAACATAAAGGTAATCACCCGCAGAAGGTCCATATTGGGGATAACGTGAGTCAGCTCGAGCACACGATGGGGCGGGAAAGACGTGCAGAAAGGATGGAGTTAGTTTACTTTTTTTTCTTCCCCCGGAAAGACAACTTGCTGTGCGCATGCTCAACTCATTTAACCTGATTGAGTGCTTGGTGCATGTGTACTCATGACATGATCAGATCTTTTCAGTTAGTGTCCATGTAAACAGGGATTTGGGAATTCCGATCGACCAAGATTTTAATCAGATTGGGGAAATATGGCGCATGTAAACGTAGCTAGTGACCCATCTTGAGTGATCTGGGTTTTATAGTACACGGCTCCATCTTTTCCTTAAATTTGGTAAATCCATCCTTTACCCTCAGTAGATGAAACAATAATGTTTCCACCTATGTGTTTGACTGTGGTTATGGTGTGCTTCAGGTTAAACTTGGCATTTTCTTCCTCCAAACATGGTCAAGCCAATGTCAAAGAGCTGAATTTTGGTCTTTTCTGACTGTACTTTCTCTGGATCATTTAAATGTTCACTAGCAAACATATGTCACCTTTTTTTAGGATTATTCTCACCCCATGAGAGAGGATCCTGCCCAGAGTTGCATACCAAGAGATTTTGCCTGATTTCTTGTCTTGGCCTTGTAGTCCATTCCAGCCTTGTGCAGATGTATCTTGTCCCAGACATTGTTTGACATCTCTTTGGGCTTTTTCATGATGATGAAGAGACTGGCGTGAAAGGAACTGTTTCTGTGGACAGGTTGGGACCAGGAGTGGTTGGTTGGTTGGTTGGTTGGTTGGTTGGTTGGTTGAGGTAAAGGATCATTTACGTATTTCACTCAGTGACCTCAAAAATCAATTTCTGTAACATCTTTTTCTGGATATTTGGCTAATTCTCTGTCTCTCTCAATTAAAATGAAACTATCGTAGAAAACGGATACTATTATTTTCTCCGTAAGTGACCAAAATTGCAAAATGTGAAATTGAAATGTGAAACTTGTGTCATTTATTATCACTGACCCCAACAGACTCTTTTGCTTAAGAGAATATATTGATATTAAATATCTATATTCTTTTTTTTTTTGTCAACATGGTCAATGTGTTGTAGATAAACGGTAGTTACACACAGCTAACTTGATTGCCTGTGATGTAAATCTGCACAGAATAAACTGCCCCTCCTTAAAGAAATGTAAAAATAAAGCCTCTAAAAAGATCTAATAGTCCCAGCCCTCACTCCTTTGATTTAAACATACAACCACAGTGCCATCTAGTGGAGAAATACAGAAAGAATGAAAAAAACAACCCCAGGTCAGTTGGCTCCTGGTAATATTTATATATTAATTTTTTTATGTTGCCACACATGTCTATAATTTTCTATTCAAACCAGAATAGCCATAACAATATTACCAAATCTTTTATTTTCATGGTCATGACGCTGTAAAGTCATACATATATAAATGATTTATGTCTCCTGTTTTATAAACCCTTATCTATTTTTACTATCAAAGCTGTATATTTATTGGTATGTTGGATCATTAAGTCCTTATTCCTTATTCTGTGTCTCACTGACAACTTCAAGAAGTTACTGGTTCACAAACTATGTGGTAAAACTTTTCACAAATCTATATTCAAAGTGTACTGAGGACAAGGAAATGGATTATGATTCAAACACATGGGCACATATTCAGTATCTTAGCCTGTTTTGGGCTTGTTGTGACAAAAAGCAATAAGAAAAACAGGAAAACACTTCAGGTCATTTTGTGAATTAAATTAAATACTAAGAAAACTTTATGAAGTGAGACATTTCTACCAGTATTGCCGAAGTTACGGTATATACACGAAGTTGTATCAGTGAAAGCACAGTTTGACTTGTGAAAAGGTCGAAGGTCAAACTGTCCTTTGTGACAGACACATGTTTTACATGATGAGTATACAGCACTTAGTGAAAACATTAATTCTCAACACCTTACCCGAGATTTAAAAGTTTTCAACTTTAAAGGGGGTCTTCTCTTCTTAAAAGGAACCCCAGCTGTGAAGACGTTTATGTCCTAATCTGCCACAGTTATTCTGTTGTATCAAGATGTGTTTTTAGAAACACATAAAATATTGCCATTGAGGAAGAAATCGATAATATTTAGGACATGTTTTGAACTACGGAGGCCGCCATGTCTTCCACGCGCAAAGCACTCTGGGGGGCGATGACATACATAGGTTGCGTATTATTTGGAAAAAAATCCCACATTGCACTGCTTTTGAAGAGAAGAAAACAGTGGGAAGCTGCCTGTGGACGGACACAACTTCCCAAAGATCCACGGCTGTGTTCCTTACATTTTTCTCCGGATGCGTTTGAAGCTTATAGTCGACCACAACTCCTGAAAGATCTCACCGGAGCGGCTAGGTATAAGTAAAGACTGAAACCGAGTGCTTTGCCGACCATTTTTCCACACAAGGAGCCAAAACGCCCACGGGAAGAAAGTGAAATGCGCGGAAAAAAGGCCAAAGACAAGAGACACTAGACTTTCTCCTGAGCAAGCCTGCTCCTGCAGTAGCCGCTTCAGTCAGGTTAGGCGAGCCGTTAGATACGCCACTTATCACAGATGAAGCTGATATTTCTACTCTCCAGCCAGTAAAGCAATCTGTAAGTGTATCCCTATTTTGATCAACGTTCTGTGATGCATGGGATATCTGCAAAAACAATTAGTCTTTTCACTGTATATCCTTCTTACAGGCACGGCAGCTCTGGATGTTAATAATCTCCAAAATTATTAATAATTGAATAACTTTGGTTACACAATAGCTTACCATTTACTTCTGCTGACAAAAACGGGAGCTCTCGACAACAGACTCTCTCCCTCTCGATTAAATTTGCCGCACATACGTACACCACCGGTTTTGTCCAGCTCTCGCTTCATCCCGTCCTTCTTGATCTTCATTTTCATTGTTGTTATGTTAAACATCCTCAGCGCTGTCCTCCTCATTTAAGTTTTGCTCAAGTTCAAATTGAAACGGCTGAACAGATAGCATGTTTATGTCGACAAACAGTCGCAACAGGGTCCTGAACATAGCGAAGCCAGCTGGTTCAACCATATGATGTCACTACTCAGAGTGCATTGTGACGCTAACAACAATGGCGACCTACGGGTTAAACAATTTTTATAAATTTTAGAAAAACAAAGACAAAAATAAGGGTTTTTAACGCACTTTATTATATCTGATAGTAACATTTATCTTTTAAGAACCACTAGTCTTTGTAGCCGGGGTTTCTTTTAAAATGGCCGTTAATTGTCTAGAAAAAAATGCTCTTTGAATTTTTACTGTTTTATCGGTGCTCAAATAGGATTTTTTTCATTCCCAATTCTACTGCCTTAGAAAATACATGGATCTAAACAAATATTACTGTTTATTATACACTGTAATAACAACACATAAAGTATAACATTTAACTTTATGGTGATCTTTTTTTTTTATTTATTCATCTTTGTGTGTGATTGTCACACTCTGCACTAGCTGGGACCAACTATTGATTGTCTCCCTCTGGTTACATCACAACACACACCATGCTTTTCCCACCAACTGAGAAACATCTCAATCACTGCTTGTCATGTGCCTGAGCTGTGGCTGATCTCAAGCGTAGAGGAACAAAGAGTGGCTCAACAAGATGATAAAAGAAGTTTATTAAGGAGAACAAGGTGAAGAAAAACACAAAATGCGCAAGAATCATATTCTCTTTAAATGACAGCAATTTGCATAAAGTCCAGAATGTTATGAAGATCAGATGAGTGGCAAAGTCCTTTTTTGCTATGAAAATTAACTTAATCCCAAAAAAAACCATTTCCACTGCATGTCATTGCTGCCATAAAAGGACCTGCTGAGACTGTTTCAATAATCTTCTTGCTAACTGAGAATGTTGATGAGCACAGGGCTGGAGATCATTATGTCATGCTGATTAAGTTAGAATAGCAGACTGGATGTGTTAAAAGAAGGGTGATGTTTGAAATCTTTGTTTCTCCTATTAACCATGGTTACCTGCAAAAAACATGTGCAGCCATTGTTGTGTTTTGCGTAAAAAGGGCTTCACAGGCACTCCTGTGTTGCTGCTACTAGGATGCACTTAAATCAGCCATTTATCAGATCGTCAAGAACTTCAAGGAAAGAAGTTCAATTGTTGTGAAGAAGGCTTTAGGATGCCCAAGAAAGTCCAGCAAGCACCAGGACTATGTCCTAAAGATTATTCAGCTGCAGGATCAGAATTATACAAAACAACATGAAACTATCAGCTGTATTTGGGTGACAAAATTTGCTTTAGATAAAAGCCAGAGACAAAACACAGGTTTTCAGGAGAGATTTAAAAGACTCTCAGCCATCCGAACACAAGGAGGTAAACTGTTCCACAGTTTTGGAACTGTTACTGTAAAGGCCCAATTCCTTTATTATTTTAATTTGGATCTTGAAACATGTAAAAAAAACTTCAGATGGCTGAAGTCTTCTGACAGTAGTACCTGCTTCTGGCTGCCTATACTCCACTCTGTCCTCTTCATGTCAGATCCTTACGCTTTGTATAATCCTACATTTGTGTGTGTATCAAGTAAAGTCTGTAACTTTAAGTCTGGTCTTCATTAAGCATAATTTTGGATTGTACTCCTGCCAGTCTCCTGTTGCCTACATTTGTGTCCAACACCACAGCCACACCCATGACAGAACATGCCAGAACATTCCCAAGACAACACAAACATGACTGAGACACACAGAACGACCATGAAGTTTGACAATAAAAAATTAAAATGACAGTTTAGTCAAATAAGATAATAAGGACTGACCTGGCATGCATTGTAGAGAAGCTGGTGTTCAAACTTCTTTACACCCAGGATCTGCTGGAACATCTCATAGAGCTGATCCTTGCTGAGGATGAGCTCGGAGGCAGCACTTGCTGTCATTCTCTGTTGGTGCTTCCTGGGGTCTTCTTCTCCTCGATATATCGTGTCAAATTTAGCAATCCAGGAGCTCAGCACCGTCTCTTTGCTGAGGCCATCAATCTCAGGCAGGCTGCGCACCCGCTTCTCTATATGCTTCTTAAAAACTTCACGAGAGTCACTTGCCGAAAAGCCGCCACTCTGCACCATCCGGGACACTCGGTCACTCTTCAGGAAGATCTGAAGTCATGTCCAGAACAAACAGTTGGTTTCAGTTCAAAACAAGTACAAGTTCAACAGGGCCAAGACTGCTGGCTCCATTCAGGACTTGCAAATTATGATGAAGAATTCAGTATTTCAGTTCCCACCTGGTACCAATACATTTGACCCAACAGGAGATCCTCTCTACAAGAGCATCCAACACTTGTTTAAATTTCCAGGTGTAATCTCTACTCTTACTGACTCTTCTTCAGTATTGGAACACAAGGTCTATAAAATCATATATTTGTAATTTCTTACGTGAATAGAAATTTACAGTTCATATTTATCTGTTAAACTTCCTGCTCAGACATTCATCAAGTAGGTGAAGTTACCACTGATTATTTCACAAGTTTAAACTTTGAGAACAGAATCCACGTGCCCATCTGGAGTTTGAATGACAGTTTATTACTTACATAGTTCTTTTTCTTTCCTCACACATTGCTACAGATAATTTCCATCGTTCACATGTCTGCTGGACCAATTAAACTGTTAAATCTCCAGCCCCTTTAAACACAAACTCTGATAGTGTCTGCAGTCTTTAGGTAATTGTTTTACCAGCTGGGGTTTGTCACAGGCAGACTTCGAGTCCTTCTGTCTGTAACCTCCTTTAAGTCCTGTAATCAACCTTCTTTTGTGCTCATTGGATCATTAAAAAGTTGTCATAAATCAAACAACTTTCTATTTGTAGGATAATAGAATTTTAGTCCAGATGTCGAGAACGTCATCTGACAAAGCATGTCTTTTTTGCCTTTACTGTTTTAAGTTTTAAAAAATCATTTAAACACATTACAGGGATCGAGGACACTGCACCGGACTTCTTCAGTCTAATTTATCTGCTAGATTCCAGCAAGCATGAAATGTACAGAAACTGGTAGGTTACAAGAATTTGTGCTCAGCAATGGCCCATAATATAATAATATAATATAATAATAAACTGTGTGATTTGTGACTTCACCACAGTCCTGATGTTTTTAAGCAGAAACAAATACAAAATGGAAAGTTTACAAACCTTAGATTTTTGAAAGTTGTCATTTAAACATTCTATTGTTACTTTGTGCAACAGAATGGTACACAGTCTGAACATTAACTACAGAAAAGACTTTGGGCCTGATTTATCAACATTCCAAGTAAAGAGCGCAAAATTGCGTGCGCCGCAAACGTTTTGCACCAAGGGCATGTTCCTAATTTGCCGGGGATCTGTGGTAACATGTTGAAGATACTCTTTTTCCTACTTTTCATCTTTCGTTGTTATACTGTGTGCTCCGTTATGTTATGTTCTGTGTTCGGTTTGTATACCTGTTTTGTTTGTTTATATCTGATGCCGCTGTTGCGACCAAATTTCCCCTCGTGGGACAATAAAGGATTATTCTCTTCTATTCTATTGGAAGTAAATACCCTAAAATTAAAGCTGACAGTCTGCAGTTATAGCTCATACGGCCTGATTTGTCAACATTCCAAGTAAGGAGTGCAAAATTGCGTGCGCAGCAAAAATTTTGCACCAAGGGTGTGCTCCTGATTTGCGGGTGATCTACTAAGACTGATTGCGCAATTGTTAACCAGCGCAAAAAGCAATATTCAAATTAAACACTATTCTCTATGTTATTCTCTTGCAGGCACAAGAAAGGCACAAACAGAAAATGAAATTCTAGCCATTGGAGCTTCAAATATGAGCAGAAGAGGCAGTTATATTGTTGAACTGCAGCAAAGACATCTTCAGGCTCCGCTCTGTGATGTTGTGTAACATACAGCAAACAACAGTGCAGGGCAGCCTTGGCTGGTGCGTAAAGTTTCCCTCCAGCGTGGTCCAAACACCAACACCTGCTTTTCAGGATGCGGTGCGCTCCACAATCTATCTAGTGTATATGTGGGCCAGATATCATAGTTCCCCCTCTGTAGTCGGGTTGAGCACAGGTGGAGGGGGTAAAGGGGGTCTGTGCCATCACCTTAGGAATAGATCAATAGCTGCTATTAGATCCATAAATGTTTGAAATGATATTTACAGCACGAATAACATCACACACGCACCCAAGAGCTAGCCATGTCCATATTCACCATCTGTCAATCTCGTAAATATAACAGTGTTCCTCAGAATGAAACAATTGTGAGTCTGGATAATTTGCTACAATGTTTGCATCACAAGTGTTGTATCTGCCCACGTAACATTGCATTCAAAACCTGTGACACACACTGGACCATCTACCCTGGGTGACGCAGCACTAAAACCGCTTTTCCACCGTCAGAACACGGTGTGGCTCGGTTCACTTTAGCCCCCTACGGACCCTTTTCCACCGCCTTTCTCAGGTTTTAACCGCGTCATTCCGCGCCAACCCGGCCTCTTTTTTCTGACCACCTCCTCTGTGGTCCGAAGCGACCCAAAGCGGGCCCACACGCCCACCTGTCTACTGATTGGTCCAGTAAACTGCTACCAGTGACACGACTACCTACGTAGTGATAGCCCAATTGGCCCAGCTGTGTGTGGTGTCCACGTGGCGTGATATAGAAGCACTCCCACAAAAGGCTTTAAAAAAAACTCCCAGCAACCATACAAATATTTTATTTTAAAATACAATTGACTTTGGACAATGGCGACTTCCTCCACAAGAACCAAAAAACAAACCAACCAAAATGAACCACAGACAGAGTGCAAAGTACAAAAACACACGTATATCCGCCATTGTTGTTGTTGTTTCACGCGCTGTGACATCGCGGACAAAGACTTTTGCACGCCACTTTTCATAGCCAGATGGGCACGTCCATATTCCCACTTACGTCCGCTTTATGTTTCCACCACCTCAAGCGAGTTGATCCGTGCTATACTGTACCGCTCTCAAGCAATGCAGATTTGTCGGTGGAAAAGGGGCATAACTGTGTAGGGAATGATCCACACATCTGTCTATGTCTTCAAGCAACGATCGCTGCCTCCATTTTTTGCGCCGAGTTAAGACATGCTTTTCAAAGACAGTAAAAAATACGTGCAAAATTAGAAGCCGCAAACTTATTTACATGTTCTCCTCCCAATGTTTTGCATCTTCTGACAGAAATGCCCACATTGCATATTCATCAAGGGGAAAAGCGATAAATTGACTTTGTGCGTCTTGCTGCAGGTTTAACAGGCGCAGTTTTGCCTGCGCGCTGTTAGTAAATCACCCGCTGCTTGTTTTTGTGGCCGCTGAGCAGTTTGTGCCTGTTTTAAATACCATAAACCTTTGATAAATCAGGCCTTTTGTGTTAATTTGCAGGTAGAAAATAAACTTACCTCGTAGTAGCTCTGGACAGCATTTATAAAAGCCTCATCTGCCACAATCTGAGTGTCTCCACTGAGGAAAGCCTGAAAACGTTCTTTGACGGTCTGCAGCTGCAACTTGCTGATCTGAAGAGACAAAACAGGTAACAACATTTACCACCTAATAACTAAAACAACAACAGACATTTACCAAAGAAAATTAGCTCAGCAGAGTAACAGTCAGAGGGGTCAATAATTCACAATGATTTCTACATGTCCTTATGTCTACTTTGATTTGACTTCTCTGTGTGTGGGTCACCTCTACTCTGTGTGTGCATGTGGTTTGATGGGTGGGGCTTGGGGATGGGTGTGTGTGTGTGTGTTGCGATCTATCTTCTCTTAGACCCAGTATTTTATTTGACCCATTCTGCATTCTGCCAGGTGTTGGTCTATTTATTAAATGCCAAAAGTAAAAGTAGCTTCCACCCTGTAGATTCCGTCAGGTATTACTTTGGTAAGCTATTGTGATTTATTAGGATCCTTTGTGATATTGATGCCACAATAACAAAATGTTCATTCTACCCCGGCCTTTACCTAGACCTCTCAAATCATCAGCAGCAGGATAAATACCTGCCCACCATTTAAGCTTGCTGGCTGGAATGACACCAAATTATATACACAACTTGTTGAACTTTATCAGTAAACAATAAGACTTTAAAGTGGCTCCAGGCAAAACAAGCACTGCTTTTGATGTGTAGTGCATATCAACCAGTAAATTCTGAGGAATTAAACTAAAGAAGAGCTTTGTGTCTCAATAACTCTTTGTAAAATCTGCTTGTGAGACTTTTTCTTTACCTCTCCAATCCCAAGAGGAGAATAAGCCACAGGAATATAACTTCTGCCTTGATCTTGTCAAAATCAACACTTTTATGGCTGGGACCCACTCTCTCTACAATACCCCCACTGTGAGAGCTGATTAAATGCAGATTTTGGCCTGTGATAACACCTTTTGCCAAACTCCGCCAAGACAACTCAATGCAGGACTACCCCAATATAATTTAAGGATAAGTGCTTTTTGTTTTCTCAAAAGGATTTCAAAGTAACATTTGTTGATATCTGGAAGAGACAATCCTGTGTATTGTCAACCATTAAAGTCAATTCTTACACCTCCAACAAGAGATATAGCTCTGAGAAAGATGTTCCTATGTGATTTGACCACAGAGTCAGATCCTCCCTTCTTGTCTCACCTAAAACAGATGCCACTTCAAAGAGAACTTGATGGCACACGATAATTAAATTTACAATCCCTGGAACTCAGTGAACCTTGGGTTAAAGAAGTCTCCAGTTAACCAGCCAACAGTATCCTCATCAGGAGACGAAGATATTTGCACTGTTTGTTATTGTTGAAATTCTAATGATCAATATAATTGACTATTTCTTTGCAGGAACTGTGTAAAACCATTTTATTCTGAGGTAATGTTCCACTAATTTAAAGGTGGGATATGGAACATTTTCATTAAAAGCAATATTTTTAATAAAATAATGCCTCCACGGGGTGTTTAGAGGGTTGTCGAATGAAAATACAGCATCTCCTTTAAAAATTATATTTTAAGTAAGATATTATAAAATATTAATTTTGGCGGGTACGACGTTGGCATTTTGTTTATATCTACTAGTCAATAGCTGACAGAGCAACGGGCATCATTTTGGGTTGCCTAAGAGGCTGGTGCTGGGGAGTCTGCAGATCAAGAAGCTGGAAGCACCAGGGACATGTGGTAATTATATACCTTATTTGCTTGCCATAGGTGATTCCTCTGGGGTTTCTCATGTGACGAGCAAGTTCTGTGTGGAAACGTTTTTATTAGCAGCTATTAGCAGCTAGCTAACACGTAGCTGCTTCATGTCGCTCAAGTGGAGGAGCTTCGGGCCACTTGTTTGGAAGACACACCACTGAGGATTTAATTGCTTTTTTTATTTTATTGGATAAGTGGGGCATGCAGGATGGTGTGTGAGGAGGACAGAGGATCTTAGGAGGAGACTACATGAAGTTTTGGAGCCGCGGTGCAAATATGAACTCTTTGCCACGGACTGAATCGATGACTGAGCTACAAACAGGTAGGAGCTGCTTTTATCAGAGTCAGTGTGTGATTAGCGGGGCTGGAGAGCATGATTAGTGAGCTGAACTCATGATATTTTATTGTCTTGCTCAGATCGAGGATCAGGGTGTGTTTGGTGAGGAATATTGATAGACCTGAGCGTCGCAGCGCGAGCACGCAGGACGGGTTTAAGGAGCCTGATATCCTAGATGGCCGAAGGCTTTGTGCTGTGTTATTCTGTTCCAAGTTCCATATCCCACCTTTAGCTAATCGACATACACTCACCGGCCACTTTATTAGGTACACCATGCTAGTAACGGGTTGGACCCCCTTTTGCCTTCAGAACTGCCTCAATTCTTCGTGGCATAGATTCAACAAGGTGCTGGAAGCAAGTTTTTCCAATCTTCTATTGTCCAATTTCGATGAGCTTGTGCAAATTGTAGCCTCAGTTTCCTGTTCTTAGCTGAAAGGAGTGGCACCCGGCGTGGTCTTCTGCTGCTGTAGCCCATCTGCCTCAAAGTTCGACGTACTGTGCGTTCAGAGATGCTCTTCTGCCTACCTTGGTTGTAACGAGTGGTTATTTGAGTCACTGTTGCCTTTCTATCAGCTCGAACCAGTCTGGCCATTCTCCTCTGACCTCTGGCATCAACAAGGCATTTCCGCCCATAGAACTGCCGCTCACTGGATATTTTTTTCTTTTTTGGACCATTCTCTGTAAACCCTAGAGATGGTTGTGCGTGAAAATCCCAGTAGATCAGCAGTTTCTGAAATACTCAGACCAGCCATTCTGGCACCAACAATCATGCCACGTTCAAAGTCACTCAAATCACCTTTCTTCCCCATACTGATGCTCGGTTTGAACTGCAGGAGACTGTCTTGACCATGTGTACATGCCTAAATGCACTGAATTGCCGCCATGTGATTGGCTGATTAGAAATTAAGTGTTAACGAGCAGTTGGACAGGTGTACCTAATAAAATGGCCGGTGAGTGTATTGTGTTATTGGATGAAATGTTATGTGTCTGAAAAGTATATTCAGTGAAGTTTTGACAGTAGTCAACTAAGTTTTTAAATATCTAAACAACATGCTTTGTTTAATCATGTTACAGGTTTTATTATGTTATGTTAGACTAAGTCCAACCACTGAGTAAACTTAAGACTGCGCTTTCTCTCAAAGACCACCCTCTCCACAGTGTTTTTAATGAACTCCGGAGCTCTTTTAGTGGGCGAATGGTAATGCCCAGTTGTTCAACTGATGTATGTATCATGTATCTGCCAAGTATCTGTTTAAATTTTTTTTTTCCACTTTTCTAACCTGTGTGGACTCTGCAAGTCGATATCGGCACCTGTCCACACCCCTTTATAAGGGAGAGCTTGCAAATTACAAACATAACACCATGATTTTCTTCAGGTTCCTATATAACCACCTCTTCACTGTTCCTTTAATCCCAGCTGGCCTCTCTTTTCAATTTAGGCAGATTATATTGTAGTCTTTCTCTGTACCCACTGTTCAAAGTCCTGCAAAAGACTTGTATGCATCTCTGCCATGTACACAGGCATGGACTGGCCATCTGGTATACCGTCCAATGCCCAGTGAGCCAACTCACATTTTTGGGCCTGCCTAGGCTGGACTGTCATAATTTAACCAAAAGTGAATTATAAATCATTTTTACTGAGCTCCACAGCTCATTTGCTGATTTTTTTGAATGACATTGAGCTATAATATTGAGACTTTTGAGGCACAATTCAAATATTTTTGGTTGTGTACGTCACCACAATGGATTTTAAATGAAACAAACATTATGGGCCTTATTTATCAAAGGTTTGTGGTTGTTCAAACAAGTGCAAACCGCAAAACCAAGAAGCAGGTGATTTACTAAAGACGCGCAGGCAAAATTGCGCCTGCCGCTAGACGTGCAAAGTCATTTTAGCGCTTTTCCCCTTTATGAATATGCAATGTGGGCATTTCTGTCAGAAGGTGCAAAATATTGGGAGGAGAACATGTAAATAAGTGGTTGTTCCAGGCGCAGTGTGATTTATCAAACTTGAAACTGTTTGTGGCTTCTAATTTTGCGCGTATGTTTACAGCCTTTAAAAAGCATGTCTTAACTTGGCGCAAAAATGACTGCAGTGATTGTTGCGAGGAGAAGACAGACATCTGGATCATTCCAGCACACTGTCACAGTTATGCTGCGTCTCCCAGGGTAGATTGTCTAGTGTGTGTCACAGGTTTTGAATGCAATGTTATGCGAGCAGACACATTAATTTTCCAAACACTTGTGATGCAAATATTGTGGTAAACTATCCAGGCTCAAGATTCTATCACCCTGAGGAAAAGTGTTATATTTACAAGGTTAAGAGACTGTGAATATGGAGATGGTTGGCTCTTGGGTGCGTGTGTTATGTTATTTGTGCTGCAAATATCATTCCACACATTTATGGATCTAATAGCAGCTCATGATTATGCCTAAGGTGATGGCACAGACCCCTTTACCCCTCCCTCCTAACACCTGTGCTCAGCCCGACTGCTCAAGTGTAACATCGATATAATCTGGCCCACATACACAACAGAAACATAATGGAGGGCAGCGCATCCTGAAAAGCAGGTGTCAGTGTTTGGACCGCACTAGAGGGACACTTTACGCACCAGGTCGCTCTGATCACTGTTGTTTGCTCTGTATTGCACAACATTCAAAACATCACAGAGTGAAGCCTGAAGATGTCTTTGCTGTGGCTCAGCAATATAATTTTTGCCTCTTCCGCACATATTTGAAGCTCCAATGGCTAGAATTTCATTTTCAATTTGAATACTCATTTGAATACTGCTTTTTGCGCTGGTTAACAATTGTGCAATCAGTCTTAGTAGATCACCCGCAATCAGGAGCACACCCTTGGCGCAAAATTTTTGCGGTGCACGCAATTTTGCACTCCTTACTTGGAATGTTGATAAATTAGTCCGTATGTACTATAACTGCAGACCGTCACCTTTAATTTTAGGGTATTTACATCCAAGTTTCAATTGTCATCCACAATTATTTTGAATAAATATGTTTTTTAAATAAAGAGCGGCAGAACCAATGAGGCGGGGGATATAAAATGGCTATAATGCACCGATATAAGCTGGATGCCAACTGCAGAGACAAGCACACACTTGACTCTTAAACGTGCTTAGTTGCACAATCTACGCTGCTTGAAATCAGACTTCTGGTACTTTGGAGGTGGGGCCTGTAGCTTACGTACCCTGTCCTCTGATTGGTCAGAAGGGATGAGCAAGTACACCATTATCTGTATCTGTTTACCCATCTATATTATCTGTATCTGTACTCGTAGAGGGCGGGGCCTGAACCGGAAATGTGCGTGGTTTGTCTGAAAATGGGCGGGACTTAAATTCATACATTATTTTAAGTCTGAAACTGGCATACAGTATTTATTGTTTATTTGAAAAAATAAAACAGCATCAAAAGAGATTCAACTACTGTTTTTATCACAATAGTAAAGGAACTATTTACAGAACGTTTTATTTTTTAAATCAGAACATTAATATTTTTTTTTAATATTTGTACAGGCTCAGAAATGAGACTCATATTTGTTAATACTAACAGTAGTCAGTGAAAGACTGTCTCTTTATTAATGATCTGTGTAAATTTATTGGGTGATTTGTGCAAACATTGTTTGCAACACAGTGGCAAACAAAGAAAAATATGTTTTGTTGTTCACTGTATTTTCAAAAACAGTTCACTCAGAATGGGAAAAGCTTTCCAACTAACTTTCTCACCAGCCAAACTAAAATCGCTGCCAGAAAAAAAAAAAAAAAAAAAAAGACCGGCGTGGAGACACTAAGGGGACACGCGACACGAGGCGTTTACAGCTTTGCTGTCAAAGGCGTTGCGTGTGCCTTGCTAAACAGTTAAGCAAGTAACTTTAAATATAAAAAACAAAAAAGACGAAAACCAAAAAAAAAAAAAAACTGTCCCGCACAGAAGCTTGGGGCACTGACCAACGCGACACGAGCCGTTGTCAGCCCTGTCTTGTCACATGCACCACGTATGTCACGAAATAAGTTCAAGAAGTAACCTTAAATAAATACCATACAAACCGAGATCGAGACGAGCTGAAGAAAACTTGAGTACAGAGATGAGAGCAATAAACTAGTACAGTCAACTCAAGCAAACAAGAGAAGTAGTAGCTGTTTGTCTGTGTATGTGAAGGGGGAGAGCAAGGGCACCCGCTGCAGCATATCTGGGGGGGCAATCCGGCTCATCCCTATTGGTCAGTTTCTGTTGTCACTCAGCAGCTGTGTGTCAGTTATATCAGATCAGTACTGTAAGGAAAATATGTTTATTCTCATCAGGATTTTATTATTTAGCTACTCAAACATGTAAATATTTCAGCATTAATCCTTTAGTGCAAGAGAGCTATGAACAAGTAATTATTTTTCATGATTAGAAAGGTATCCTTTGACCTGTAGAAACTTCTGCTCCAAGGTCTATGTGCCTCTACGAGGGAGTCTCGTTTCAAGATAAGAGCCAACATAATAAATTCTGATCTGAATGTGTACTGCTCCAAGACCAAAAGAATCAAGAATCAATATGTGACTTGTTATCTATCATAGGGATGGACTTTGCGAACCTCCCTATAAAGTATCCAATTTTTAATATCTCATTCAGTGACTGTGAGGCCGCTGTAAAAATGCTGTTCTTACATTCACTCCTTGCTGCAAGTAAAAAACCTTTAAACAATGTTTTAGTCCGTGGTTCTGTAGTTCTCTTGTCTGAAGGTTTAACTGCATTTGGGGGTCGAGGAACAAATTCCCTGGAAAGTATTGAGTCACTAACAAAGTCAGAGAAGTTTTCTTCAAAATAATTTATCAAATATGTCCAACAAATCATTTTCATGCCATTTTCACCAAACACGTCATATTGAACTTGGAAAAAATCGAGTTGAAGGTGTTATTGTATGAAATGTTACGTGTCTGAAAACTATATTCAGTGAAGTTTTGACAGTAGTCAACTAAGTTTTTTAATATCTAAACAATATGCATTGTTTAATCATGTTACAGGTTTTATTATGTTATGTTTCATTAACAAGTGAATCTTTTCTTTATTACTCAGGAATAACTAATCGATGACTGGGCTTCAAACAGGTAGGAGCTGCTTTTATCAGAGTCAGTGTGTGATCAGCGGGGCTGGAGAGCATGATTAGTGAGGTGAACTCATGATATTTTATTCGGATCGAGGATCAGAGTGGGCTTGGTGAGGAATATTCGGCCTGAGCATCGGAGCGCGCGCGCTGGGG
>SSNP01000376.1:48699-79492 GCA_006937955.1 Pachypanchax playfairii | reverse complement strand
ATGCTCGCATGCGGGGGGTAAACGAGCCTTGCACCCAGATGGCTGGAGGCTTTGTGCCGTGTTATTGTGTTCCGAGTTCCATATCCCACCTAATTATTTGGCTACTCCAACATGTAAATATTTCAGCATTAGTCCTTTAGTACATGAGAGCTATGAACAAAGTCTCATCCCCACTACAGAAGTGAAGAAACTTTTATTAGCNGGCTGGAGGCTTTGTGCCGTGTTATTGTGTTCCGAGTTCCATATCCCACCTAATTATTTGGCTACTCCAACATGTAAATATTTCAGCATTAGTCCTTTAGTACATGAGAGCTCTCCAAGGACACTCTGGTGGGAACTCTTGATAACGTTGCTTAGTTACTTTATCTGCCACGACTTCTTCATTCTCTTTATAATGATGGAACAATACTGCATGATTCAGTGACTGAATGCTGTAAGTCTGGCTTCCTTCACTCCTTGCTGCAAGTAAACTAAAAAAAACTTATATCCAGTGCTTAATTTGTAAATCAAAGTTACTGGAACACAAATAGCGCTATGAGATCAGAATTCACTGAGGCCAAACTGATACCAGAACGCATACACATACACAACCGTCGGACCAAATTGTCAAGCAGGGTAAGAGAAAGTGATGACAAGCCCAGAAGAAGTATGTTATACTGCCTTTTTGGCATTTTGATGTCGCTGTTATTTATCCCAACTGGCGCCGTTAACAGATCCTTGCAAACAGTTACCGGAACACACCTTTCAAAATAAGACAGTTCCCGGATCTTGTTCCGGCAGGATCCAGCTCAAATTAAGCCCTGCTTATGGAATTAAATTTCAGTCAAAAAGCCATTCAGTCATTACACGAGTACTCATGAACATCCAGCCTCCATGCCCAGGAGATAGCAGCCCAAACGGGGTAAAAATCCCGCCAGGGCGGTCCCTTGAGCTCCAGAGCAGACCAGTTCATTTTAGAGCGGTTTTAGCCTGTTTGGAGGCACTCTGGCTGGGTAGAGGGACGTGCACAGGGTCCTGTCATCCACCCTGGAGTGACAGTTCTCCCTCTCCTCTCGACAGTTGCAAGGGGAGCTTGAGCTCCAGATTTTACAATAATGTTTTGTTGTTGCTTTGTATTGTATAGAAATTTCGATAAAAAAAAAAATGTGTGGCGGCAGCTGGTTCTATGTCTGGTTTTTCTTCCACCACTAGCAGGAAGCTGCCGCTGGTTCTTTCGGTGGGCGGTGACTGATATAAAATGACTAATCACATGAGGATCACACCGGGCCTTAGTCTCCTCCTCCAAACAGTCATAATTACTTTCCTTTCGCACGCGCAGCCTCTCCTGGTTTGCCTTCACGCTCGTATGAGAGCTTCATGTACAGGCGCCTGTATGGAGATCCACACGTGCGGTTCCTGAATACCCGTGTAATAAATCATACGCGGGCGTGTGGAGTGAATTCACGCGCATGCTGCAGAAAATCATGCTTAGGCTTTTTGACTGAAATTTAATTCCATACCTGCTTACAGTATATCCCTTGCAGGGCTCTAGATTAACATTTTTTCCAAGGGGCACTGTAGCCCCTAACCTGATATTTCTAAGGGCATTTTCCAAAATTTAGGGGCACACCCAAAGGCATCCGTGCGGCCCACGCCAACACGAAAAAATCTGCTGTCAGTTAATGGCCCCCCTAGATATACTAAATTATCCAAATGCATACCTCTTACGACACAGTTTTTGCCGTATACTACCGCAGTGTTTTACGAGGGTATCGTGCAGGGGCGGACTGCGACATTAATTCCGGCCCAAAATTTTTATTTTATCCCAGGCCACCACCACCCCATTTTTGCAAGACACCAAGATTGAGTTTGGTTGGATGCCTATTGATGTAAGAGTGTAAAATAATAAAACAAAAGCTACACATGCATCCACACTAAGCTTTTTAACCTGCTCAAATCACATAAACTAAAATTCAATCTACTGCTAAACTGGTAAATATGCAGCCTACATATTTATCAGTTTAGTGGTAGATTAAATAAAATAGGTCCCACCATCATCTACCTAAACCTGAGATTAATGCTGCAATGCAGGTTATTACATGATGAAAAAGACGCTAAAATTGAATTTAAACCTATTTTCCCAAAATATGATCTGTCATAAGATCAAGGGAAAAGATGGTTATGTGTACTGTGTCTTGTGTGGCACTACAACATGCAATGGTATATTTTGGACCCATTTTAATAATAAAACATAATTGGATTGAAAAATAACCCTTAATCCAAATCAATTTATGTAGCTGATAGAACAAACTAATATTCATAATGGCTTTTTAACAACCATACACATTAAAATGGGATTTTATTAAAGATTGACTTATTTAATGCTGTTAAAAAAGAAAAACATCTATTTCTAATCCAAGAAATCTAGTATGAAAAACAATTTTATTTACACTACTCCTGTCCTAGATGAAGCAATAGATGGGAAGAAGTAGGAATTATGTTGAAAGAGGCATTTGTTAAGAATGTTCTGGAGGTGAAAAGAGTCTCAGATAGAGTGATGAGTCTAAAGCTGGAAGCTGAAAATTGTTTTGTTTGATGTTGTCAATGGGTATGCCCCACAGCGAGGTAGACTATGAGCTAGAATCGCAGGGACCGTCTACAAACTACAACACCAAAACCATATAACAGAGAAATATTCAATTGCTTCATCTAGGACAGGTGTAGTGTCAATAAATGCCCCAAGAAATTTCAGGTTAGGGGCTACAGTGCCCCTTGGAAAAAATGTTAGTCTGGAACCCAGCTTTAGTTTGGGGTAGCTTCACCTCAAACTGGGCTATCAAGGCAAAAAAATCCTAAAAAACAACTCTTACAACTTCACCAATATTTCTCTGATCCAAATGAAATTGTGCATGGGTGATCACAGTGGGGTCTTGAACGAAACTATGCATTGACATTTTGGGATAACTTTAGCTCCGCCCACTGAGAACCAGAAGTGTCACGTTTTACTCTGTGGGGTCATACTATGGCATACATCAACAAATCTACAACGACTTAGCTCAAGAAACAGCCAATGAGTAGATCTAACATTGTTTTAAATTTTATGGCTCTAGCATTTAAGGTGTTGCCACAGCGCCACTTCAAAGTTTGACATCTCGCCATCAACACATTTCTTGCTATAAAATCCACAATCATGATCAGATCAGGACAAATCTACATAGAATGAATCTTTGTAAGGACCTTAACATACCTGAGTAGAAAAATCATGTGGGTGTGGCAAATTGTGTCAACAGCGCCCCCTTTCTCTCCATTTTTGGCTTTTAAATTGCAAGCCCCGCCCACTGCTTTTGTTGATAGTTATGAAATACAGTACACTCATGTATCCTCTCAGGACCTACAAAAGTCTCTTGGACCCATGTCCTAATTATCACAGGAAGTCAGCCATCTTGAAAAATTGTCTATTTTTGCATATTTCACACCTGTGGGATTTGAACCATCTACTCTTACAGGATTTTGGAACTGCATTTTGTGTTTACTTGGGTCATCTTTGACTAACGGTAATATGTGTTTGATGATCAGAAACATTTTGTCTGTAAGCAGACTTGTCTCCGTCCCTGATAAGGCCGATGACCATTGTGTCATCTGCAATATTCAGCAGTTTAACTCTAGTTCACGAATAGCATGATGGCATACGTCCCTGCGTTGTCGAGGTGTTTCAGGATGTAATGCAGCCCCATGTTGACTGCATCCACTGACCTGTTTGCCCTGTATGCAAACTGAAAGGGGTTGGGCTCCTAAAATTGGTGATAGTTTGCAGGGTCTGCCATTATTTGTGGAGAAATGGCTCTTCAGTTAATCAGAGTATTGTTTCTTCGCTGCTCTGATTTCCCTATTGAGTGTGTTTCTGGTCTGGTTGTACAGGAGCTGAATGCGTTCTCCTGTCTAAGCTGCCTCAATTAGGGGGTGAACCAGGGTTTTTGGTTGTTAAATGTGCAGAACGTTTTTGTTGGCACATTTGGTGCTCTTTAAGCATTTTTATCACATTCGCAGCACCTGTCAGCTTTCAGACACACTCAGTTTTGGATAAACACAGCTTTGGGGCAGCTGTGGCTTAGGAGGTAGAGCATTTCGTCTGGTAACTGGAGGGTCACTGGTTTGAATCCCAGCTCCGCCCAAAAAAAGATCGCTTGGCTGTTGTGTCCTTGGGCAACACACCTCACCCACCTTGCCTGTTTGGTGGTAGTCGGAGGGTCTGGCAGCACCATTGTCTGGCAGCCTCGCCTCTGTCAGTGTGTGTCCCAGGACAGCATGTCCTACTACATGCGTGTAGTTTATCACCACCAAGTGTGTGTGTGTGTGTGTGAATGGGTGAATGACAAGCTATAGTGATAAGTGCTTTGGGAGCCATAGGACTTAAGTAAAGCGCAATGCAAGAAAATGCCATTTGCCATTTCTTATTGGCTGATGGTTTCTCACTCATGCACATGGTGGCAGTCCCTGTCAGAGTTTCTTTAGTCACTGTCTAGTTATTAATATGATGTTGTCAAGACAAATAATACTATGTGCTATAGATCTGGCAGACAACTAGGTCCAAGGTAGTAAGATTTACATCAAATCAAAAATACTTTATTAATCCCCAAAAGGAAATTAAATGTTGTTGTTGCTCAGTTCCTCTTCAGTGAGTGATTGTAGAGGGTTATAGCTGCGGGCAAGAATGATCTCCTGTAGCAGTTGCAAAGGATCTGAGGAAGCCTTTGACCTCACAGTTCTTTTGATCACAGATTGCTTCTGGAAAACAGGTTTGTATACTCCTTTTTGTTTTGCCGCTCATCTTGAGCTCTGTCTGCCTGTATTGTTTGAAAGCCAGGCAGAGACACACCAGAGTCCGGGATATGCTCCTTTAGCCATGTCTCAGTAAAACACATGATGCTGCATTCCTGATATTCTGGCTGTGTCTTCAACAGAGTTTCAAGTTCATCAAGTTTTTGTTGGCAAGAGGTCTCACATTTTTCAATATGACTGATGGAAGTGAAGGTTTAAACTTCCTCTTTTTCTCTTTTTGCTTTGCTCCTGCCCTGCATCCACATCTTGTTCTTTTTAGCTCATCAGGGATCAATTTGAGGAATATTTGAGCCTTAGAAATGTCCATTAACTGCTCTTGCTTGTAAACAAGTCTCTCGTTGCAATGGGTACGCATCATAACAAGTGGCAAAAAAGAGTTTTGTAAGAGTTTTCTTAAGTCTATCACTGCCTCTGATAGAATGTTCTATATGGTCAATATCCGTAATTTTGAGAGAGTTACAAGTTCCATGATTAGCATTCTTATAATGTACTGACATAGGATATAGCGGATTAATAAATAAATAAAAAACTGTCAAATAAATAAATAAATGTTTATTAGATCTTGTGCTTCTCCTGATACAAGAAGCCAAAAAGCACAACACTGTAGGGGAACACGTATTATGAAAGTTTGCCTCTTCAATACGTGTTATTCGGGGCACCACCTTCTTTCGAAGGAATTAAATATTAGAATATTTAATCAGATTAATTCAGTCTCATAATATGAAGTCGCATGTCCGTCCAGATAGTGACTCAAATCACACATAAAAACTCACTGAATCGGCCAATTAAAATTAAGGTGAATATTTATTGAACAACAAGGAAGACAGACCAATAAACAGACAAACAAATAAACAGTTAAACACGGAATGGAATTAACGATGCTATGAACAGGAAATTACGTCAGATTTAGTAGGTTTCTAAAATAAGTGGACTTTCTAACGTTCAAGAATCTTAAACACTAGTAAGAGTGGGTGAGGAAACGGAAAATGCTCTTTTAACACGGAAGATAATTTTGAATTTAAGGAAAATTATAATTTTGGAGTGAGAGAAAGGGAGGAAAAGGATGGAGGCGCAGATTTCACTTCCGGGCCACTGAGATACCAACACAGCTGTTTTCAATCCTTTGTCATGGATTAAATGAAATTGATCTCTTACTTCTTTGCAGCACGGTTGGGAGTTTTTGCTCCTTTAGTTCCCAGAGTGGTCCGTCTGTTTCGAAGAGGCTTTTCTCCGAATGTCGGAACTTTTCCTGGGTTTGGCTGCACGTCTGCTTTGCAAGCAGGGTAGAGATCAAGTCACGGGTGGTGATCGTCACGTGTCGAAGGCCCACGGAAGGAATTCTGGGATCTGTAGTTTCTTCCTCCAGCTGGCGACGTGAAGTCTGGATTTTGTGGAATTAAACTATTCAAACAAAATACTTTACGTGTTTAAACGTGCGTCGAATTTAAAGAAAAATGAACTTTGAGGGTAAAGAAAATCGCGCGTTAAAACGAAAGCATAAGTGTCAAATAAACGAGGAGTTTGTCAAAACAAAATCAAGAAAAAGGTTTTAAACTCGCAAAACGAGGTAAAAATTGTATCTTTTAACAAGAATTAATGAACAGTGTTTCCTTATTCTAATGACATATTACTTTTACACATATCAGTATTTGTTCCTGAGTAGTAAAGAAAGGATTTGCAGGTTAATTCAATATATCCTAAGATCTGTAACATGTTTAATCAAGGCATTATTTTAAATCAATTTAGATTACATTGCTCTTTATAGCGACTTACTGAAGAGTTTCAAGTTTATTTATTTATAAAGTTCATGACAAAGTAATTTCAAGGCACTTCATAGAAAAATCAACCAATTAATAATAAAACATTTTCTATCGAAGGAACCAGCCGATTGGGCTGAATTGAAGAGAGTGATTTAAACACATTTCGTTTTATGCACTGAACAATGTATCACTAGTTCATGTAGAAATACTCTTGTCAAAAGAAGAATGTTCCTTAGGCATCTCCTGGAGAGGACTTTTGATTAGCAGTCATTGATCAGATCAACAGTTGAATAATTCTGAAATTCACATACTTATTATCAGAGTTTCACTGAATATAGTTTTCAGATATACATCAAATCATTTTATCACTGTAGTTAAACTGGGTGAACATTCCTTCAGAGCAAAGATGCTGATTTGAAACCTGTAAAGAAAAAAAGGAGTGATTGAATTAGCTGTGATCACATTAAATAGTTCATATGTGTATTGAAGCAGTCTGGGTCAGTCATCGTGGCTGAAGAGGGGGTGTTTTTGGGTGAGACTCGGAGCCATTCTGTCTGATGTTTGAAGCAACCCAGGATGCTTTATACAAACACAAAAAGGAGGTTTTCTAAACACATTCGCATTTGCTGTAAATTATCTCGGCAGGATATGTTGGCTTCAAAAGACTTTTCCAGACCAGGTTTTGCTAAAAACTGTTTTCACAGTGGGGGGGGTTGCCAGACTCGAGTGAACCGTCATAAGTGTCGAGAATGACACAATCCATTCACAGAGAGAGGAGATGCTGGGTAGTTTTATGACCCTAAGGAATGTGAAGTGACTGGGAGAGACAGTCACTGATACACACACGCTCCTTCAGTTTAATTAATCAGAAATGAGGCTGTTGATGCGTCCTACAACACCCAAATCCAGAATGAAATAACCTTGAAAGAAGAAACCTCTGCTAAGTTAAGAACTCAACAAATTCCTTTTGAAAAAGAACTTCAACAGGATTTAGAAAGACTACAAAGAGAACTTAAACAAGAAAAACTGAGAACATTCAACAGAGATGTATCAGATTATAAAGACAACAAAGTCTATATTTGGAAACAGAGACAAAGTTTTAAAATCCAGCCGCAACGAAGAAGAACTGTCTCTTTCCAACTACCTAGCAGTGATGAATACCACCCAGAGACAGAACAATCTACACCTTCCACTTTTTTAGACACCAGATCCCAAAGAAACAAGTCACAGAGATAAAAAAAAACGGAAGACAAGAAGAGGGAGAAGAAAATCACCAGCTACAGCCGACACACCAGGAGCAGAGACAGGATGAATAACAACAAGTAATCAACATTTCAGGAGTTCCTCTGTCAACCAGCCAGACTTAGACGCATTTGTGATACAGAAGCAGAATTTGAAAAAAACACTACAGATATGTGCCAGAGATTTAAAACAAGAGGATATCAACAAAGAACTTTACTCAAAGCATATAATAAGACTAAAAACCTTCAAAGAGAACAACTATTAGTCCCAAAAGAGAAGAATAGAGAAAAACCAAATGGTGTTTATTTTGTTACACAATTCAGTGATCAAGCAAATCAAATTAAACAAATTATAATTTAAAAAATGGGAATTACTAAAAAGCAAAAGCATTCTTAGGGAGGCTCTTTCACAGACTCCAACTATCAGCTTCAGACAGGCTCCAACTTTAAATGATCGACTTGTTCATACTTACCTCCCTCCTCTACAACCAAAAACAACCTGGCTCTCAACTCAAAAAGGCCATCATAAATGTGGTAATTGTGTTCATTGCAACAATATGCTAAACCGTATTTTTAACATTAATTCATTCATCGACTGCAATACTTCATATGTGGTCTACAGATTAGAATGCCCATGTGGCATTTTCTATATCGGGAGAACTAAACGCAAGTTAAATGCAAGACTCACAGAACACAAACAGACAATCAGATCCAATATCCGCTATGGTAGTACATTATAAAAATCCTAATCATGGAACTTGTAACTCTATCAAAATTACAGGGATTGAACAAATAGAACATTCTATCAGAGGCGGTGATAACTCAAGAAACTCTTACAAAGAGAATCTTTCTGGATATATACACTAAAAGCTACACACTTCCCGGGTCTTAATGGAGAATTAGATTTTGTTCCTTTTTTGTAAACTTTGTTCATTTCTTTACATTCGTGACTGGAGTTATGAGTCTTCCATTCCATTCACACATTCCGGAATAGCGCTACAACTGGTGGCAGCTTGTTGGAGTAGCTCTGTGACTTAGCTAGCATTTGCTAGCATTTTTTGTTCTTTTTGAGTATTTCTTGCTAGTTTTTTCTTCTGGAAATATTTTCTAAATACTTTTCTTCTGATTTGGGTGCTGTGCTGACTGAGTTTTTTGCTTGATTTGTAACTTTTTTGCCACTTGTTGTGATGCGTAACCATGGCAACAAGAGACTTGTTTACAAGAACGAGCAACTAACTGACATATCTAAGGCTAAATAATCCTCAAATTGAAACTCTGGATCCCTGATGAGCTCAAAAGAATAAGACATGGATGCAGAGCAGGAGCAAAGTGAAGAGAGAGAAAGAGGAAGTTTAAGCCTTCACTTCCATCAGTCATATTGACAAATGTGAGATCTCTTAGCTAACAAAATGGATGAACTTTAAACTCTGTTGAAGACCCAGCCAGAGTATCAGGAATGCAGCAGCATGTGTTTTACTGAGACATGGCTAAAGGACTCCAGCGTGTCTCTGCCTGGCTTTCAAACAATACGAGCTGACAGAGATTTGAATAGGAGCGGCAAAAGAAAAGGAGTTTGTCAGCTGATCACATCTGTCACCTGTTGGGGAAGCAGCATTAGAGCACTAGACATGAAGAGGCTGAACAGATTGATAAGGAGGACTGATTCTGTACTGGAGACTAAACTGGTGTCTCTTGAGTTGATTGTCCAAAGGAGGATGAAGAACATGATGGAAAACCCTCATCATCCTCTTCATAACACAGAAACTCAACAACAGAGTGTCTTCAGTCAGAAGATTCTTCATAATCCGCTGCAGCACAGACGCTACAGGAGATCCTTCCTGTCCACAGCTAGAACCCTCGACAGGAGATCCTTCCTGTCCACAGCTAGAACCCTCTCCAATGGCTCCCTGAAGAATTAAGAACTGAGCTACAACAACACTTAATTTCCCTTCGGGGATTAATGAAGTATTTTTGATTTGATTTGATTGATTTATATTCACATATATTTTCCTTTTCTTTTTTTCAGGTTCTCAATATGAGGTTCAATATCTATTATCATTATTTTTATTTTATAGTCAGATCTACCTGAATGGTTGAATGTGACTGTTTTGTGTGATATTGGTCATCCAATCACGATGCTGCTCTACCTTCTCTACCTCAGCAGGTGTCACTGATTTCCTTTCTTATACAAGGAAGTGAGAGGACAAACAAACATTTTAAGCCCTGACAAAAGCCAAGTTGGCTGAAATGCGTCGGCATGTTTTTATCCATATAGCCATGATTTAATAAAGGTCTTTTAACTTTATCTCTCCTGAGTGCCTCAGACCTTCCTTTTTGCTAAGATTTATGTGGAATAAAAAGTGTTTCAATAAATAATATTTCCATAAGAAAAAACTAGCAAGAAATACTCAAAAAGAACAAAAAAATGCTAGCAATGTCACAGCCACTCCAACAAGCTGCCACCATGTGTAGCGCAATCACTGAATCATCACCTTGAAGCAAAATGGCGCTGAAGTGATGGCAGCCTTCTAGTAGCTCTGTAATTCTCTCATGGTGACATATAGTATGTTTTTTTATATGTATCCCGTAGATACTGGAATCGTTATAACTTCAAGAAGCAGCTCCCTTGCTTATTCCAGAGCAAAGCCGCTGGAGCACAGGACAATGGGGCGGACCGGCACAAAGCACAGCATCCTGACTGAGCTGCAGAGGAGATACAGAAGGCTGTAAGGCTGGAGCGAGAATGAAAGCAAGTACAGCTAACCACCGGAGGTGTTTCAAACCTTCAATCCCTTCGGTGGTAATGGGCGACGTAAACTCACTTTCTGAACAAGGTAGATGAGCTGTCTGCACTGAATAAGCAGCGTATTGCAGTTTGTTTATTTTCACAGAGACGTGGCTAACTGAGCTAACGCTGGAGGCTAATGTAGAGCTGCGTGGTTTTGTGTCTGTGAGAGCCGACCGGGACACACAAGCCTGCAGGAAAAGAGGAGGTGGGGGACTCATTATCTACATCAACAACAGATGGTGTAACCCAGGTCATGTCTCCGTTAAAGTAACGTTATGCAGTCCAGACGTAGAGCTGCTTGTTGTTAGCTTGCGGCCATATTATCTACCTCGGGAGTTCAGTCATGTGATCTGTGTGTGTGTTTACATCTCTCCGAGAGCTGACGCAGCCTGCGAGGATATACAAAGTAACAGCAAGACTGCAGACACAGAACCTGCGGCCTGCAAAATAATTTCTGGAGACCTCAATCATGTGACACTGAACTCTACTCTGGCCTCCTATCAGTTTGTAGACCAGCCTTACTCAACTCATGGCCCGCGGGCCGGACTAGGCAACCACTCGGCAAAAAATGGATGCCACTAGCAAAGCTGCGTGTTGTTGCTCTCAGTACAAAGAACTTATAACCAAGTATTCTTTACACCTACAGTAAAAACCTTAAACACCAGTCAATTTTGGCAGCAAAGATTGCAAGTTTTTATATTTATTTTCAGCTTTGCAACAACTAATGATCTGTAACAATACCAACTACTCGGTGCCACTTACATAGCAAACATGATGAAAACAGAACACATTTGTTTCTCTGCCTGTCCACTCTGCCTCCGGAACCAGATACGGTCAATTGCGCCATAGAAAAAAAAGCGCATCATACAACAGAAGGGGTAAATTCAACCCTGTTGTAAGAATAAATCTGTCCTGACACAATAAGGGACCCAAACCCACAATTTTTTTTGCCAATTACATCAGGACAGGACTGTCACGGGCTCAGTGATTTTTGTGACCCACATGCTGGACTCAACACAGACAAGCTTTCTCTGGTGCAAAAGTGACAAGGTTTATTTACAATAATATGTACAAGGTGGAAATGTGCTCGGTGGTTTGGTGTGCTCAGGGAAGGTCCAGGAACTGCAAGGGATAAACAGGTTAGCAGGGTGCATCTCAGGAGGTTCCAAACTGCAGAGGAGATTAGGATTAGTAACGGTTCCACTTTCAGTATAGCAAGAATGTTGGAGGCAGAGAAAAGCTGTGACTCACAGGAAGCTGATGATAGTGGTGCTTGGAGGGAGGGCAGGTCCAGTGCGGTGCTGTGCAGGGAGGTGGAGGTCCAGGTTCGGGTGAGTGCACTGGAGGGAGACAAAATGAGACTGGGACCAGACCTCAGGAACTCTGGAAAAAGCCTCAGAACACGTGGAGCAGGCAGCGGAGAAATCCTGGTAAAAACAGGGTTAGTTGCAACGAGGAATAACTACAAGCTCAAAATATTCAAAAATGCTCAAGGATTATCACTAGGAAGATTGGCACACAGAAGCTACCATAAAGATCAACAACCAGGCGGTGAATGAGTGTCAGCCACTGGCTTATATGCTGCCTGCCTCCAATTAGTCCTGATCCCCGTCAGGTGTAGCTCATCAGCTGCCTCAGCTCCTCCAGTGCAGATCCTCTCGCTGTAAAGAGATCTCTCACTCGACACAGAAAAAACACAGCACAGACACTGAACCTGACAAGGATAGGTACAAAAAAAAAAGAAAACAGAACACGTAAATGAGGAAAAATAAAGATGACAAGTACTACCAGACGCTGCCATCTTTAAATGTAGGATCCCAGGGTCCTCTGAAACCTGCGAGCTCACAGCTTGGAATTCTGAGTTCATTGCATCATTTCCGGCTAACTTATACCAGGATTCCAAGTTTCGAGGACGACTGGAATGCACTACAAGTCCTCCTCACAGCCCCGAGTGCCAACATCATGGTGTTCCCCTTGTCCTGGTCCTCTTCCTCTCCCAAGACCTCCCCCCAAAGTCACAGCAGACCAAGTCAGAAAACAACAGAGGAAGATTTGCCCTAGGAAGGCAGCAGGCCCAGAAAAAGTGTGTCCACGGCTGCTTAAAGAGGTAATTTCACACAAATGTAATGACTTTGTGGTTATTTCTTAAGCATTAACCTTTAGTATCAAACATTTTATATTTAAAAATTGTTAGGAAACACTGATTAACAGACCTTTCAATCTTTCCGCGTCAAAATTCGTCTGATTTCATTAGGCTTCGGGCAGCAACTCCTTAATATTCATTATTCGAATTTGCTGGACTCAGATTGGCTTACAAACTACTCTATTATGGAAGCGTTTGTGTTCCAGAAATAAAATTAAAATGAATTTCCATTAACGCTCTTTCATTGTCAGAATATAACTGCAATTTTTGACTCATAAATAAAATTAGTGATCAATAATTCAAACTGCATTTTCATTTTCTTTTTCAAGACTGATCCTTTTGTAACTTAATTGAAATGAAAAAGAAAAGGATATTTAAGATTTGACTTTCAAATGATGCTCCAGCAAATAGGTATCAAAATTCAATTTGAAATGTCAATTTTGAAAATTAAAATCCATTAGCAGAAAGGATTTTTCATTTTAAGGTCATAGCTGCATCATTTGACTTATAAATAAAATAAGTAATAAATAATTTAAAATGCATTTTCATTTTCTACTTCATAACTGCTCAGTTTGAAACTTTATTAAAATGATAAAGAAAAGGATATTTAAGATTTAATTTTCAAAAGAAACTCCAGTAAATTATTTCCATAATTCAATGTGAAATTTCAAATTTGAAAATTAAAATGCATTAGCAGAAAGGCTTTTTCATTTCAAAGTCTTATCTGTATTATTTGACTCAGAAATTAAATGAGTAATGAATAATCCAAAATACATTTTCATTTTCTTCTTAAGACTACTCTTTTTGTGACACAACTAAAAAGAAAAGAAAGAGAAGATTGCATTTTCGTTTTCATGGCCACCCCGCTCAAAGTGTCTCATAATTCAATGTGAATTCGCAATCTGATGACGTCATTGTCCGCTCCCTGTTATTCGGCCAATGCCTACACATCTCATACGTCAGGGGGCAGTGTGTATGCAGAAGGAAAGGAGAGCGGGAAGGTACACTACACTAAATTCCTCTGGGGTCAACCAATTTCCTCCCCCTTAGGCTTTTTATACTTTTTCTAGACACTACTATTAATTCGGCATGGTGTTTGTGGGCAATTTTGCTGTCGTTCCAGGGCAGCAGCCGCCTCTCGCAGAAGTTCTGGCACAGATTTAGACATTGAAGTTTGCCCGCTCTTCCCACATGTAGTGTACCTTCCCGCTCTCCTTTCCTTCTGCATACACACTTCCCCCTGACGTATGAGATGTGTAGGCATCGGCCGAATAACAGGGAGCAGACAATGATGTCATCATCCTGCGCCACTGTCAGATTGCAAATCCACATTGAATTATGAGACACTTTGAGCGGGGCGGCCATGAAAACGAAAATGCAATCTTCTCTTTCTTTTCTTTTTAGTTGTGTCACAAAAAGAGTAGTCTTAAGAAGAAAATGAAAATGTATTTTGGATTATTCATTACTCATTTAATTTCTGAGTCAAATAATGCAGATAAGACTTTGAAATGAAAAAGCCTTTCTGCTAATGCATTTTAATTTTCAAATTTGAAATTTCACATTGAATTATGGAAATAATTTACTAGAGTTTCTTTTGAAAATTAAATCTTAAATATCCTTTTCTTTATCATTTTAATAAAGTTTCAAATTGAGCAGTTATGAAGTAGAAAATGAAAATGCATTTTAAATTATTTATTACTTATTTTATTTATGAGTCAAATGATGCAGCTATGACCTTAAAATGAAAAATCCTTTCTGCTAATGGATTTTAATTTTCAAAATTGACATTTCAAATTGAATTTTGATACCTATTTGCTGGAGCATCATTTGAAAATTAAATCTTAAATATCCTTTTCTTTTTCATTTCAATTAAGTTACAAAATGATCAGTCTTGAGAAAGAAAATGAAATTGAGGGAGAAGAAGTGGAGATGGTCAGCACTTACAAGTATCTCGGACTCTGGGTGGACAACAAACTGGACTGGACACACAACACCCAGCAGATATATAAGAAGCGTCAGAGAAGTCTGTACTTCCTCAGGAGGCTGAGGTCATTCAACATATGCAAGAAGCTCCTGGGGATGTTCTACCAGTCTGTTGTTGCCAGCATCCTTTTCTATGCTGTGGTGTGTTGGGGGAGCTGCACAGCAAAAAAGGACTCATCCAGGCTGGACAAACTGATCAGGAGGGCCTGATATCCTATCAGGTACCAAGCTGGACACTCTGTTGACAGTGGCAGAGAGGAGGACATGGAACAAACTGCTAGCTTTTATGGACAATGCCAGGCATCCTCTGCACACTGTCATAAACACCCACAGGAGTCTGTTAAGCGACAGGTTGCTGCTCCCCAAGTCCAGAACCAACATACTTAAAAACTCCTTTGTCTCACATGCCATCAGACTGTTTAACTCCTCGCTGGGAGGGCAAAAAGAAAATGGGGGTTGAACAGGAATAATGTGTCTGACTAATGGCAAATGTTGTGAAACAATTCTGACAATAATGTGCAATAACTCAACTATCTATTGGATTCTTTTTCTCATTTGTTGGTATTTTCCATTCTATATTTAGATCCTACTTGTTTGTTTATGTCTGTTTATTCTTTTGAATCCCTATGACAATAATGTGCAATAACTCAACCACTATTGAACTCTCTCTCATACTCTATACTGTGACCTTACTTGTTTATTTCTTTGAATCTGTATGACAGTAGCTACATTTACATGCGCCAAATTTCCCCAATCTGATTAAAATCTTGGTCGATCGGAATTCCCAAATCGCTGTTCACAGAGACACTAACTGAAATGATCTGATCATGCCATGAGTACACATGCACCAAGGTTAAATGAGTTGAACATGCGCACAGCGAGTTGTCTTTCCGGGGCAAGAAAAAAAAACAAACAAACTCTTTCCTTTCTGTGCGTCTTTCCCGCCCCATCATGTGCTCGAGCTGACTCACTTTTCCCCCAAAATGGACCTTCTGTGGGTGATTACCTTTATGTTTGGGTTTTTACTGGTCGCTTTAACCAAGCTAGAGGCTGAATACATATTGCTACTGCTCCTCCGCCACAGGAGAGGAGAGCAGGATGACAGGATGACTGCACCAGCAGACCACTTCTGTTTACCTCCCGCCATGTTTTCTACTTGGGTCTGTGAAAGCGGAAAGACATTACGCTGAAGTTGTATGCATGCGCAGTGGGCTTTTTTCACCTTTTCTTTCCGAATGGGTGTGTACATGCACGTCTATCCGAATGAAGATTGGACAAAACCACCCCTCTCGATCGGAAAGAAATTTCATTCTGATCAGGCTGCACCGGATCAAAACATTCTGATTGACATGACGTATTTTTTTCCGATTGGGCGTTTATTCCGATTAAATGTGCCCTTGTAAACGTAGCTAGTGTTTGCTGCTGGAACTATAATTTCCCGGAGGAACCTTCCCAAGGGATTAATAAAATTCTATCTAATCTATCTAATCTAATCTTCATTGTAGCAGAATCACAAAATATAGCAGAAAAGTATCAAGACAACAATTTAGACATGACCGCAACATGAAAAGTAGTGTGCGTATGAAGTAAACTGCAAGTAGCATGAAGCTGCAGAGCAAGAGAATAAAGCAGAATTGATTCATCTGAGCCCCCTTTGTGATGCAGTATACAAGCAGACAGATGGTCTGATTTTGTTATTTAGATTAGCATCTTTCATTGGGCATATAGTACCCCACGATATGATTAGAAGAGAAAGCACAAATATACCGCGGAAAATAACACAAACAAAGGAATATCTTTTCATTTCATTAGATAATTTATTCTCCTGAATATTTTTGAAAAAAAAAGTGGCGTTTTTAATTTTAAACAAAGCTGTTTATGTGTCACATTACAAGATAATCTTCCATGCATCTGGTTATTTTTGTATGTTTGTACCAGATTAAACAACAAAGCAGTTAGAACAGCCTGGTTAGGTCACACACACCATTTAACATCTGCTCCGTTCAGCCACTGTGGCTGCTGGAGATTTCCATCACACATACTTAACTTGGCTCTTTGGGCCAATATCAAAGAATGAACAATTATTGGGTAATTTTAATTGTTAAAAACAGCTTTCTGGGTTAAAAGGTGTCCTTAAACCACCACAACCAAGCAGCCTTTGTCTCAAGCCAACCCCAGCAGGCCTTTAGTCTACTCTCACAGGTGCAGTCAGGTACAAAAATTAAGGTGATGCAGACTGCACCCTCACTGGCCCAGCAGTGGTAGTGTAACAAAGTCACACAACCCCACAAAGACCAGCAGCCTGACCCATTTACAAAGGAGCTAATATGGTATAATATGGATATTGGATGGTAAGGGCTTTGTTATTTAGATTAGCTAATATGGTATAATATGGATATTGGATGGTAAGGGCTTTTGGTTTGGCATGCTCATGTACGTTTGAATACACCTTTGAATTGATTGATTGCACTCAAGTGTTTAAAACAGTCAAAATCAAAAATACTTTATTAATCCCCGAAGGGAAATTAAATGTTGTTGTAGCTCAGTTCTTCTTTAGGGAGCCATTGTAGAGGGCTATAGCTGTGGGTAAGAAGGATCTCCTGTAGCAGTCTTTGCTGCAGCGGATCTGAAGAGAAGCCATTGACCGAAGACACTCTGTTGTTGAGTTATTGTGTTGTGAAAAGGATGAGGAGGGCTTTCCATTATTTTTTTCATTTTCCGAACCATCCTCCTTTGGACAATCAACTCAAGACACTCCAGATTAGTCCCAAGAACAGAACCAGCCCTCCTTATCAATCCGTTCAACCTATTCATGTCACTTGCTGTGATGTTGCTCCCCCTACAGGTGACTGCAGATGTGAGCAGTTGACAAACTCCTTCTCTTTTGCCGTTCCCCTTCAAATCTCTGTCTGCCTGTTTGAAAGTCAGACAGAGACACACCGGAGTTCGGGATATGCTCTTTAGCCATGTCTCCGTAAAACATGTGATGCTGCATTCCCGATACTCTGGCTGGGTCCTCAACAGAGTTTCAAGTTCATCCATTTTGTTAGCAAGATATCTCACATTTGTCAATATGACTGATGGAAGTGAAGGTTTAAACTTCCTCTTTGTCTCTCTTTGTTTTGCTCCTGCCCTGCATCCACGTCTTCAGGGATCCAGGGTTTCAATTTGAGTATTATTTGAGTCTTATGGTGCGTTCACACCGCCCAACGGGTCCAGGCAACAGGGCAGCTAGATTACATGTAAAATCCTTGGTAATAAGCAAGCAGGTGGGCGTGCAGCTCGTCGCGCATCAGTGCATCCACGCAGCTGCTGCTCGGACGGTCCATCAAGGTGTCAAGGCAGCTGCTGTTTGAAGTTGGGAAAATTGAACTTTGGGGCAGCAGATAAGGGGCAGCAACCAATCAATCAATCAATCAACTCTTTTCACTGATCACGTCATCAAAGCCTAGATCAGCCAGACATTCAAATTAAATTCAAAATGGAGGAGAAACTGATTATCGCAGTCTGTAACCACCGCGAACTGTATGACCCATCCCGAGATTGGACCTTATCTGGAGAAAGATATCAGAGGATATTTAAGTGCCAGGTAAACAGATTCATACTTTATTTTATGAAACTCAGATCGTCTCAATGGGGTGTATCCACAACCTCTGCAAATGCACCCGACAACAACGTTGTATAGCTTTATTTATTAAATAAAGCCAAGCCACTGTCTCAATGTGATCAGTCATGTTGTAAATAACTTTAGCAACAGAGACATCCCTCACCTGCCTGTGACGTACTGACATGACGCGCAGACTGTGCAAAGTGTGCAAGCAGCTGTGTTTTTATTTGAAGTACCAAATTTGTCTGTTTTGAGCGTTTTGCTGCCTGGACGCGTTAGGCAGTGTGAACGCCCCATTAGAAATGTCTATTAACTGCTCTTTCTTGTAAACCAGTCTCTCGTTGCCATGGTCACGCATCATAACAAGTGGCAAAAAAGTGACAAATCAAGCAGAAAAAAAACCCAATCAGCACAACACCCAAATCAGAATAAAAAGTATTTCAAAATACGGTGGTCAACGGTTATATGCACAATGACCGTCACATGTAACGACTAGAACAAATTTTACATGACACTATTTCATACTGAAGAAACCGGTCATTATTTTTTGGCAATTGTCTGACAGCTACCAAATGCAGGAAGCGATTATGTTGTGCAGCCGTCTCAGCTGCCTCGTGTAGTCCTATGCCTCATTATCTGCTCATCATGAGCCCATTGCTACAGAATATTGATCTGGTACATTTGCCAAACACAAAACATTAATCCCAAAACCACCAGAATCTGCTACTACTCCATGTTTGTTTACGTGTCACTCTCAAAAAAAAAAGTACTGCAAAAACTGTATGTATGTAACATGCTCCTAATCTCATTTGGTCCGTTTTATAAAAGGTGGTGTGAATCCAAACCGCACCAACTAAAAGCAGCAACAATGTTGCAATTTTGGTCCCCAATCAAACCGAGTCTACCGGACTATCAGGTGTGAATACAGCCTAAGACTCAAATAATATGCAAATAAGTGAGCGTTCCAGGCGCAGTGTGATTTATCAAACCTGAAAATGTTTGCGGCTTCTAATTCACACATAAATTTACCACCTTTGAAAAGCATTCCTTAACTTGGTGCAAAAATTGCTGCAATGATTGTTGCGAGAAGAAGACAGACATCTGGATCATTACAGCACACTGTGGCAGTTAGAAAATCTGCCCAAGGAGATGCAGCACTATTTTGTGCCACAGGTTTTGGAATCAATGTTACGCTGGCAGACACAATTAACGTTTCAAACAGTTATGATGCATTAAATGTCACTAAGCAATATGTGGTACAGTGTTTGCATTTAGACAGACAGCAGATGTCCCAGGAACGCGGTAGGGGTGTGGGGTGGTGGGGAAACGGGGGAATGCTGAAAACACACACACTGATGACATATCCCAGGTGAACGACAGTGTATAAGAACATGTGATCCCTCCAGCCAAAACACGAACCAAAACACTCAGCCATGTGTTCCTATGTTCCCGACCAGAGCTCCCGATCTACCCAGATCATTTGCCTTTGATCCTCATTCAGAGGATCGAATCTCATTACGATCCACTGATCCTGCTCATCATCCCAAAGTAATGGAGCATACTGCTCCAGCGAGCACCATGAGTAGTTCCAAGTAGTAGTCCCCCCCACCACCCCAAATTTCCTTGCTGTTTGAAGGCAGCCGAAAGGCAATGCTCCGAAAAAAGTGTCTGAAAAGCCGACTCCAGTTAAAGACTTGATCGAATTGGCTGCAAATATTACCGAACGTCTGTCTGCTGAAAATGGCTACACAGTTTGGATGTCTGGAGTCTCTGACTCTACAGAAAGCATGTTTTGACCCACTCTGTAAGTTTATGTGACCTACCACTTAATAACTGAGCTGTTGTTGTTCCCTGCAGCTTCTACTGTATAATCCCACTAACACTTGAAGGTGAAATGTTTAGTGGGGAAATTTTACTAATGGAGAGGGATATCCTATCAGGTACCAAGCTGGAACCCACTGAGTTCATAAGAGCAATACACCTGTAGAAGCACAAGCATCCTAGGGGGGGGTACCAAAACTTTTGGTGATACAATGTATTTTATGCCAGACGGTGATGCCCTATTTTTTTTTTTTTTTCCATACTTAGATATGTGGAATGGGACTGCAGAGTGCAGCATAATTGTTGCTCATTCTCCAAAAAATCTAAAGTTTATCTCTTCTGTTATGGCTTACTATAGCAAAAGGCAATATCAATATTAGTTACTGGCAGCAACAATTCTAAAATGTATCTTGAGTTTATCTGCTGATTTCTTTTGAGTACAATTACAGAAAATATGTTTTTTCTGAGTGCTCTGATGGACTGACCACCAAACCACAAGCATTGAGGCAAATCACTAAGAAGAGATTAATGCTTCCAGTGTAGAGGGAGAGCAGGTGTGAGCACATGCAAGACCACTAATGACTTCTGAGTGTGGATAAAGTGTTTTCGAAAGCAGATTCTGGGACTATGTAGTCCCTAAACACCATTGTAGCTAGCTCAAACCTAATCATGTCCTGTCCACTGAGAGACTCCAAAAACAAACAAAACAAAAAATCAAGATGTAGGCCTACAGGAACATGGTTTAGAGCATCTGCTGTGTTTCATATACACTTAAATAACTAAGATGTACTTTGATCTTTGACAAGTGGGTGGGAGCAACATAAAGTCCCCTCCCCTTCCATTTTAAGGTGGCTTGGGAGTGAAAAATGGAGTCGACAAAGAGAGCAAATCCCCCACCCCTCACCCCCTACCCCCTCACTTAAATGACGCAGTGAATTAACTATCACCCGTATTTCCTGCATTAAATTCCAAATCCTTTCAGTTTCCCTTTAGCTATAGTTAGAAAAGTGAAACCTGTTAGCGGATCGATGTTGGGTGGATCAAACGGAAACAGTTTTGCTCTCTTGACATCATCATGGAGCGAGTGAGGAAGCAACAGTTGGTGTCAGAAAATTCAGCGCGTGCTTTTTAACGTCCCCTTGTGTCACCACGCGCAGCTTACCTTCTGCTGCCTTCTGGCCATGTCGGTGGGCTGTTTGGCGTTGAATGGGTAAGCGATACAGCGCATCACAAACACATAAAGCTGGAGTCTTTTCTTCTTCTCCTCCTCCTCCCTCTGCATCTTCTCCAAGTCCTCCTTCTCCTTGTCACTACCGACCGACGGGCTGGGGCTGGAGGGCCGGCAGCCGACGCTGCAGCGGCCACGGGGCTGAAGTCTTCCGCCGCTTTGGCCATCGGCGGCTCGTCCCGGTGACTGTCGTGCTCCTCCGACAATCTTTGGGGCCGTCACCTCTTTATGCTGCACATCAAGGATATCGTCCCCTTCCTCCTCGCTGGAAGACGGATCCAACATTCTGTGCGTTGAAGACAAACGCTACAAGTGTCAAAGAAAAGGGTATTATTCCAATCAAAAGCATACAATTCCACGGGAAAGGTTTAAATGAGGCCGTTCTTTAGAGACCCAAACCTGAACTGACGAGCCCTGCACGCCGTCGTTTCGAGAGAGAGAGAGCGAGAGAGAGAGAGAGAGAGAGAGAGAGAGAGAGACGCGTAGTTCGCGGCAAAAATAAACACAGATGTTGTTGTAGAGTCAAGCTGATTGCGTGATGTTCGATCCCTATAACTCCACCATTCAGTCACATTCAGTAAAGATTTAGTAAGGAAAACAATAAGGGGGAGGAGTCTCAACGGGAACAACAAGAGGAAGAAGGAAGAGGCCGAGGCAAGGCTGGGAGCTGGCCGTGGTGCTTAAAACACCTGGCTGCTCCTGTATCAGGTCAGATCAGTCTCAAAATGAATGACCTCACCCAGTGTGATTCACAAATGCACATGCTTTGATTCACAAATATAATTTGTAGAAATATTTGTGATATAAATTCACAAATCCACACAATCCGATTCACAAATGCACATCCACAAATTCTTTTGGAGGGACTTGTAATATAAATTCACAGTGCATAGAAATTGTCGAATGTGCGTTTACGGACCACTTCTCATTTGTGAAAATGTCTGCATTCGTGAGAGAATTCTGTGTCGTGAATTTTGAGACTCTCCTGAACCAACAGGTCAACGAACGACATCATTGGCTAATGAAGCTGTTTTCTTATATTTTCCTCATGTGAATTTAAATTTTATTTAAATCTTATTACCTGTCATAGCTGAATTTAACTTTCCTTGGATGATTAAAGGCAGCTTTATTTGATCTGTTGTTTCTATTTTTACACTGGACTTTAATTAACTAGTCTCCATTTTCCCGTTTTGTCTCGGCAGGAGGAAGAGGGTCTCCAAAGACGACCAGTCATCTACACTGCGATGCCATCAGCAGTGGAACCAAGCTCAACGTGGCCGTCTGACGCACGGGAGCAGGGAGATGCTTGCAAAGAGAGGAAGGAGAGAGAACACACGCCATGACCCAGACATGTGGGCCTGCCTTTTTTCTTCACCTGTCCAATATTTTTTTTTTAATCCATTGCAGATTACTGTGGATCTTGACAATGGTGACAATAAAGACAGGGATTTTTAACCTGTCTCCACTTTTGTGCCCAAATTTTGTACTATGAAAAGGTTTGTTTAAAACAAAGCAAAACAATTCCTACAAACAATTAATACAGTAAAATACAGTATATTTGAGTTTATATGATTTATATTTAGAACTGTTATCAAGGAAAGGTAGCTTCAGCTACTGCTTTACAGGGTATCCGTGGGGTCTTGAAATGTATAAAAAATACATTTTAAAATAAATTGATTTAAGGAAAATTCAGACCCGTGAAAATATTTAATGTCTTGAATTGATTTTTGTAAAGTCTACATTTTAGTATTAACATGTGTAACGTAAAGAAACCCTAACACGGACCATGGAGGAACCCATCTTGCTTGGTCAAATTAACTACTGATTGGCAGGTGCAATATTGACCCAGTTATAAAACGGCCCATATTGGGATATTTTTAATCCAAATGTTGATGCAGTTCATTTCAAATAGACTTTTGACGATTATTTAATATTAATGTTTATTAATGTAATGACATGGTAAATTGTTATTTGTTTACTGTTTTTTATATTTATTAAATGTTCAATATCATAAACAAACGTAATGCAACTTCTCATTTCTGCCCTGTTTTCATAAAATCTCAGAGCAGTCAGCACCTGCAGGGTGTGGAACAGAGCACCATTTCTCTCAGAGGAGCTCTATCAAATCTAAACCTCCTCACTGCCATTGTTTATAGGTCTAACAACAACTAGCAGCTTAGAGTGATGATGGGAAATGATCGTTGTCATGGATACAAGTCAGATCATCCAATTACACCCTATGTAACATCTGATCTAGTATCTAAAGGGCTTATAAAACACCTGAGTGGTGCACTTGTCTTGATGAGTTGGACATAACTTTCAAAACTACTTAAAGTTAATCCTGGGCGTTCGTGCTGCTGGTGCACCCCTAACCCCACACCGATCTCAAACGCATATCCTTCCGTGCATTTTCTTTAATCCAAACATAAAGTCAGGTTATAGAGGATTCTGTGTGTAATTATCAAATACCCTTTCCGCTGTTCTGACGATGTGTTGTTTCAATAAGTTGTTGGCTGCTGTATCAACACTAACTTTAATGCATCAGAAATTGAAGCATAAATGCAGAGACTAGTAATAAAGAAAATGTGATCGTGAAGACAATAATTATTTAATATTTTTCTGTTCATTTTTCCACAGAACACTGACTGCAACGAACTGCTGAAGCATGACACAAACAGGATTACCAACTTAAGAAGATATGATGTTAGATGTTAGATATTTTTCATAGAACTGCTCATTTGCTGTATAAAATTAGCATTTGCAATTTTCTGATTATGTAGGGAATGACAAGAAATAATAATTAACAATAACATAACCATCAATAAATAAATGTCAAAGAGTAACTAAAAAAAAATCTTATTTAACCATTACAGGTTACACTGTGTTGCGTGTCCATCCTCATGTTTTCAAAGTAGTGGCTGAGCGGAGAGCTGATCAGTAACAACGGTGGTGGAAAATCCCAGTTCAGTCTGTGATGGAGTGATGCATAAGTTGTTAAGTGGAATGATGGTGCACTAGAGCTGACTGGTTGATGGGGAGGCTGTCAAAAGAAAATCAAAGCAAATTCAAGCATTGCATTTATATTTTACTTCCTGAATATTTCAATACTATTTATGGTTGAAGTAATTAATGTAGAATCAATGAAATTAAAGTAGAAGGAACCAAAAACCTCCCTACAAACATACCTTATATACGTATATACTGGTGTTGAAGCGGGTGTGGGTGGGGGGCGGCTTTAAAGTGTGACGATGTGACGATCGAGGTGTTTGGTGGAGGCTTGCTTGTGGCACTAAAAGGTGTTATTTTGTGTAGCTTATTTTTCTTGGTGCTTTTTGTTTGGCTTTTACTTGCCAGATGCCCAGCATTGGACGGCACTTTTTTTCTTTCATGGAAGATTTGTTTTGCTGCAATTCGCAGTCTCAGCCTGGTGAATCTGCTGGTTAATTTTTTTTTGCACATCATGACATGCAGGTTGAATGCTTTGTAGCAGTCTTGCTTCTCTCTCTAGAGTTTCAATGGCATTTGGGAGCTCCATGAAAGATGCACCGGACCTTGCTCGGAACATCTCATGTGAAGGTCGACACAACACTCCTGGTTTGAATTCCTTCAGTGTCAACAGGGTACTGTGCTCTCCTTCCAGGCTGTCATCAGTATGTGTTATTGAAGTAGAGCATTCATCCCAGATGTTTGAATGTTTAATGACTTTGTTTACTATGTATCCTGTAAGGTGGTACAGAATACAGGTTTCACTGTTGGTGAGATCAGGAGTAGCTGTGTTTTCAATTAGCTGGTTCACACTCAGGCCAGGACTGGGACATGTCTCCTTAATGTCCAGAAACTCTGCCAGAAGCCTGCCATCATCCTCCTGATGGCTTCCTGATTTGACTGCCGTAAGAAACTGCCCAAAGGAGATTGATCGCAGCGCCTGGTGAAACGCCACTGGCGTTGGAACAGGATTCCTTTGCCGTATGCAGCTGAACAAGTTTTCTAGACAGTCTTGAGTAAACCTGCTTGTTAACACAAACAGATGTCCATTGTCAAGCATGTCTTTTTGGATTGATAAAATTGTTGATGTTGCCATAACAACTCCTGTTTGCACTGGTTTCAAGCTACCTGTTGGACCACTGAAGAGCGTTATCATGTCTTGAAGGAATTTAATGGCTTTGTTGTACTCTTCCATCTTGTGCCTGTTTAGGGTCATGACAGGGTGGTGTGAGGACATCAGATCAAACCAGTGGTCCACCTGCTCCAGAAACCAGGCTGTTGTCAGGTTAGAGGTGGGTCGCTGCTCCTTCTCCACCATGTATTTCAGACCTGCACTTGCTGACTTACTGAAGTCATTCATTGCCGGCCCCACCTTCATTTTGTCAAAATGACTTGACTGAAGGGTTTTCTTTGACAGTCCACAGTAAGCACACACTCTCTTTCCATCTCTGTCAGATTGTTAACCTTCAAACTGAGCATGTCAAAAACCTCTCCTAACACACCTGGTTCTAGCTTTATAGGTTGCATTTGTCTTTGCAGGGTTCTAACATCAGGCAGAGGGATGTTCATGTCTTGAAGAAACCTGTAGCCTGTTGAACCCACTGAAAAACGGAGTTGTATGGCCTTTTTTATGGTATGTTTGCTCCATTTAATGCCTCTTGTGTTTTTCATGCCAATTGCCTTCATCTGATCTTTAGTAAAAATATGTACTTTTTTTTTTCATGTTAAAACTTTCTTTCGCTGCACTGAATTAATTTTTGTCTGTCTTTTAAGTGCTCCTTCCAATCTTCTAATGTGTTCTTTTGGACTTTCTATTTCCTCCCTTAGGTTTTTCATCTTGGTTCCCTGATTGCATAGCCTGTTCCATACTCCTCCTGGCTCTGACACTGGCTCCTCATGGGTTCCTGGACTGTCCCTCTCTTCTGATACTATCTCAAGTCCCCTCTCATTTTCCCTTGTCTCATTCACCTCACTGCTGTTGCTTCTTTCCTCATTCTCTGAAATTATATTTGCACTGTTAGAATAAAGAACAACTCTTAAATAAAGTTAATATCAGCGTCTAATATTTCAAAACGTTTGTACCACAGTTTAGTTTAATACAGTATGTGTGGTCAGTGGATCAACATGCAGTGAAAGTTCTGCTGTACGTTTCACTGCGGGATCCTTCCTCCTCTTTGGTTCAGGTCGATGAACAAAAAGGGTTGGAACAGCATCAGCCCTAAGTCTCACTTGGCCTTGCTTAGTTTTAGTGAACTGTCCCTCCTCAAAATGTGCCTGTAGAGTGCTAGTATTAGTTTATTTCCTGACACAGCTAACAGTTTAATTGCAGCCTTGTGCAGTTGAGAGCAAAACATGTCGGGCCTTGATTGAAAACATTTGAGAATGCACATTAAACTTACTGCACACAGCTTTTTTGTTGTTTTTTTATTGTTCGTTCTAGAATGCGCCGCGAGGTGGCAGCAATTGTAGTAGCTCTGTCTTTGCTATCTTGATTTTTTAAAATTACAGCCGTCTTTTGACAGACTTCAGCTGTCAAATTAGTTTTTTTAAAAAGAGGATTTTTACATCGGTTCGGAGGCTGTGCCGCACGGGAGAGATTTTTGGATGTTTTTGGCTCTTTTTGGCTGTTTCCAGATTTGGTTACTATCAGTCTCCATGGCAACGGAAGACTTGTTTATCAGCGTGACCAACTGATAAAACTCTCCCAAATCAAAATTAACAGTGAAATAACACAGCAAATCCCACTGGAGTTGAAAAGAAAGAGAAGAGGACACAGGGCAGGAGTGAAGCAGAGAGAAAAGCGGTGGAGATTTAAACCGTTTCTTCCAATTGTTGTGATGGGTAACGTCAGATCGCTAGCTAACAAAACGGACGAGCTCGAGGTGCTAACCAGGTCCCAGAGAGAGTACAGAGAATGCAGTTTTATGTGTTTCACCGAAACGTGGCTGCATGAACACATCCCGGACAGTAACGTGTCTGTACACGGCTTTATGACGGTCCGCGCAGACCGCTGTACAATGTAATCCCAGATTTTGTTTCTACTTAAACTTCTGAGTGATCATTACTTATACTGTTATGTTTTGTAAAAACAAGCTATCATTACTAAACATTATTAGTTGATTGGACTATTTAGCCTAGAAGATTAGTTGCACTAATCAGGATTAGTAGAGATAACTTTGTACGTTTAGTTTTATAACAAAGGGGAGGGGCCTAATTCAGAAACGACCCTGGTCACGTCACAAAGCAAATTCAGCGGAGCCAACACTGACCACTCGGCAGGAAGAGCCGTTAGCTACACCGGACTGTCAGCGCCCTCAGCTGCGTTGAACACCTTGAACTGTAAGTATATAAAATAAGTAGCTGAATTATCTTTGTGGGAACTTGTAACACCCTAAAGGGGCGGCCGCCGGTAGAGCGGGTCGTCTGGTAACTGGAAGGTTGCTGGTTCGAATCCCCGCTCTGCCCAGAGATCAGAGTCCTTGGGCAAGACACTTAACCCACCTAGCCTGTTTGGTGGTGGCCGGAGGGTCCGGCGGTGCCAGTGTCTGGCAGCCTCGCCTCTGTCAGTGTGTGTCCCTGGACAGCTGTGGCTACAAACATGTGTGTAGTTCATCATCACCAAACGTGTGATGTGAATGGGTGAATGACATATCGTAGTGTGAAGCACTTTGGGGGTCATAGGGCCTGAGTAAAGCGCTATACAAGTACATGCCATTTACCATTTACCATAAATGCTAAAAAATTTCAGGTACCATATTATTACAACTCAACACATTCAGTTTCAGCTTCTGTAAAAACTAAAGTGGTATAAGGCAACGGGTTTCCACGCGATTTGCGAGTAAAGTCAACTAATTCGGGTTAAGAGTGTAAGCAACTCAGCGGGAAGCTGAGGGGAGGTGGTCTCTTAGTGCTGGTTAACCAATGTTGGTGTCATCCTTGACATTTCACAGTGAAGGAGAAGATCTGTACGAGGGACATCGAACTGTTAGCTGTGAGTTTCCGTCCATATTATTTACCCAGAGAGTTCACCTGTGTTATTCTGGTAGCGGTTTATATAATACCTGGTACCGCTCCAGAAACTGCCTGTGATGTCATCAGCTCCATTGTTGCAAGGCTACAAACACAGCATCCAAACTCAGTTATGGTGATCTCTGGAGACTTCAACAACGTCTCCCTTTCTACAGCTTTACCAACATTCCAACAGTTTGTCAGCTGCTCCACCAGAGAAAATAAGACGCTGGACTTATTTTATGTAAATATTAAAAATGCATACAGCTCCTCTGCCCTGCCACCTTTAGGAAGATCTGACCATAATCTGGTTCTTCTCACCTCCACCTACAAGCCCATCGTTCAGCAGCAACCAGTGATCACAAAAACCATCAAAACCTGGTCTAATGATGCTGAAGGTGCTCTGAAAAGTTGCTTCGAGGCTACGGACTGGAATGTCCTCTGTGAACCTCATGGAGGCAACATCAACACCATGACTGAGTGTGTGACAGCTTATATAAACTTCTGTGTGGACAGCATCGTACCAACAAGGACTGTGAGGTGCTTCTCCAATAACAAACCCTGGATCACCGAATAAGCTGCTGAACATCAAAAAGAAAGCCTTCAGGGATGGTGACAGGGAGTTATTAAAGACAACACAAAAACAACTTAAAGCACAAACCAGGAAGTGCAAAGAAGACTACAGGAAGAAGCTAGAGAGTCAGTTCCAGCAGAACAACGTGAGGGATGTGTGGTCTGGAATGAAGAAGATCACCGGCTTCAAGGTAAAGGGGGACCAGACTGATGGAGGTCTGGACAGAGCTAATGAACTGAACATGTTCTTCAACAGGTTCAACAGAAGAAACAGATCTGCAAGTCATGTTGTCATTATGTTGGGGGAGGGGGGGCGGAATATTTCAGGGTGCTGAGAAATCCTGTCTTCATATTCACAGAAGTAAGTGTCCATGATGAGAGGACTGCGGACAGAAAAGGACAGACTTGTCAGTCAAAGTATTAAAAAGTAAGGAGGGGGGAACAGAATATTTCAGGGTGCTGAGAAATCCTGTCCCCCTGTAACTGACTGTCTCTCCGTCCATCTACATATATAAAGTAATATAAAACATGGCAGCCTAAACAAACAAGAAGTTATAGAAAATAGTGTTTGGTGGATGATAATCATTTCAATTGATATTCAAAATGTTTTTTTAATCCCAGAGTAAAATTAATCATTGTTGTAGCTCAGACTAATCAAGTCTAACCGCCAGGTTTAGTGTACGTGAATACCGAGAGACTTGATTCTCACGGCGAGTAAAAAAAACACTCAAAACAATTTTCGTTTTCGTTCATTGATTTAACGGAAGCTTAATAAAGCAAGAACTTCGACAGGGAAACTTGTCCTTTTATCAGTCTAGTTTCAGTCTAGCAAGAAACTGATCTGAAGGGCTGTGAAGCTTGTCGGCTCCGCCCCTCTGGCTGAGGTGCGCGCTCCCGAGACAAAGGAAACAGAATATTTCAGGAGAACACATTTTCGCACAAGACCGGCACTAAATCTTAGTGGTATGCCGTACCGGCTTACTTTCACCCCTGATTACTGTGTAAATGCTTTTTCATTATGTTTTAATCTTTTCTCTCATAACTGTTTTAAAGCTTCTGACCTTCCACTTTTCTGCTTTGTGTCATTTCATATTATTTTAGACCATTTTAAACTATTCAATAAAACTTTTCAGCTAATATTAACAGTTATGCTTTTGAATACATAAGTACTGCTTATGCAGTTTTAGCAGATTCCCCCTGTTAATTCAGCATATTTAAAGCTTTTCAGCTTCTTTTAAGGAACATGACACTGACTGATACAGTAATAAATCTAAACATGGATTTGCTTTATTGGATTTAATACACATTTTTGAGATTGTGGGTGGAGGATTTTCATAGAGTGAAATTTAAATTGTCGTTCTCTCTAGATACAATGTGATACATGCCAAAGATGGTACCACTAGGCTTGTGTGGGAAGCCCACTGCCAAAGCTGGCTTTTGTTTGGCGTGTTGTTAAAAGTGGTTTTAGAAAGAGTATATTCTTTTTTGGTGAGTTTTTCTTTGATGTTTAACATTAGTCATAAATACGTATGTTGTATTATTACTAAATGTTTGCAGATCATTGCTTTGGAGGCAAGTGGGTTTTTAGGAAGACTATTTTTTGGGGGGGGGAGTTTGTCTGTTGTTTTAAATATGTTGTGTTCATAAGTTGAATAAAGTTATATTTAAATGTTTGGAGAGTGTGGTTCCTACTGTAATGGTAGCATTTTTATTTCTACTCAGGTATGAAATTAATGGTTTCTGTAGTTGACGATGTCCTCACATTCACAGGACATCCCATCAGATAAAGAAGGAATAAAAACAGAAGAAACAGATCTGCAAGTCATGTTGTCATTATG
>SSNP01000376.1:14535-48604 GCA_006937955.1 Pachypanchax playfairii | reverse complement strand
GCTGTGTAGCTTGTCGGCTCCGCCCCTCTGGCTGCGGTGCGCGCTCCCGAGACAAAGGAAACAGAATATTTCAGGGGAACACATTTTCGCACAAGACCGGCACTAAATCTTAGTGGTACGCCGTACCGGCTTACTTTCACCCCTGATTACTGTGTAAATGCTTTTTCATTATGTTTTAATCTTTTCTCTCATAACTGTTTTAAAGCTTCTGACCTTCCACTTTTCTGCTTTGTGTCATTTCATATTATTTTAGACCATTTTAAACTATTCAATAAAACTTTTCAGCTAATATTAACAGTTATGCTTTTGAATACATAAGCACTGCTTATGCAGTTTTAGCAGATTCCCCCTGTTAATTCAGCATATTTAAAGCTTTTCAGCTTCTTTTAAGCCCTTCAGCTTGTTTTAGTTAATTCAACTAATTTAGGCTTTTCCAACTGCATTGAGCTAATGTAGGTAAGATAAGCTTTTTCAATTGCACTTTGCAAATTCAACTTCTTTTAGTACATTTAGCAAAATAATTCAGCTATTATTGTCAGTTAGGTTTCTTCTAAACATCAGTTCTCCTTAAACATGTTTGGCAGACTTAAACTAATTAATTCAGCTAATTTAAACTTTTTCAGCTACATCTGGCTGCAGGTCCAGATGGTGTCAGTCCCAGAGTTCTCAAGACATGCTCAATGCAACTATGTCCAGTTCTCCAGCACCTCTTCAACACCAGTCTGAGACAGAAAACCGTTCCTGTGCTGTGGAAAACATCCTGCCTTGTTCCGGTACCTAAAAAACCACAACCAGCTGAACCAAACAACTACAGACCAGTTGCCCTGACATCTCACGTCATGAAAGTCCTGGAAAGACTCTTACTGGCTCACCTCAACAAGCAGGTCAGCACCTTTCAGGACCCATTACAGTTTGCATACCGTAATGGGCTTGGGGTTGAAGATGCCATCATCTACCTGCTTCACAGAGCACACTCTCATCTGGACCAATCAGGCAGCACTTTGAGGGTCATGTTCTTTGACTTCTCAAGTGCTTTTAACACAATTCAGCCTGCTTTGTTATGTGAGAAGCTCCATAAATTCCAGGTGGATTCCTCCACAACCTCCTGGATTTATGACTACCTCACAAACAGACCACAGTTTGTGAGACTGAAAGGTTGTGTGTCTGAGATGGAGGTCAGCTGCACTGGAGCACCACAAGGAACTGTACTCTCACCATTTCTCTTCACGATGTACACCTCTGAGTTCCAGTACAACTCACAGTCCTGTCATCTGCAGAAATACTCTGAAATACTCTGCAGTTGTTGGGTGCATCAGTGAGGGACAAGAAGCTGAGTAGAGAACTGGTCAGTCAGTTTGTGAAATGGTGCGGTAACAATCATCTCGTTTTAAATACCAGCAAAACTAAGGAGATGATTGTTGACTTCAGGAGGAGAAAGAATCAACACAGCAGTATTTCCATCCTAGGAGAGGAGGTAGAGGTGGTGGAGGAATACAAGTACCTTGGTGTTCAGCTGGACAACAGACTAGAGTGGAAACACAGAATACATCTACAAGAAAGGTCAGAGCAGACTCTACTTCTTAAGGAAGCTGAGATCTTTTAATGTCTGCACCAAGATGTTGCAAATCTTCTATAGGTCTGTTGTGGAAAGTGCAATCAGCTTTGCAGCCATCTGCTGGGGCAGCAGCATCAGAACCAGAGACTTGAAGAGAATCAACAAACTGATCAGGAAAGCTGGATCTGTGCTGGGAGTATCTCTGGAGCCGCTGGAGCTGATTGTACAAAAAAGAATGCTGGACAAGCTGATGAAGATGATGGAGGACTCTTCTCACCCTCTGCACGACACAGTGATCAAACAACAGAGTGTGTTCAGTGAGAGGCTTCTTCAGGTCCGATGCAAGACCGAAAGATACAAAAGATCATTCCTGCTTGTAGCCATTAGCCTCCACAACAAGAACAGACCCTGATCGTTATTATTATATTATTGTCTTATTATTGTTTTTATTGTTGGACAAAAAAAAAACTACCACACCGTTGAATTTCCCTTCTGGGATAAATAACGTATTTTTCATTTTCATTTTTTTCATTTTCATTTTCATTTTTTTTTTGTTATTGTGATCTCTGGTCATGGTGAAGTTGCTCCTGCTGACTTGAACCAACCATTTTCTTCTTCTCTCTGCGTCCTTGGGGAAGCCATCATTCTGATTCCTCTCTCAGACCGATTGCTACATGCAGCACAGCAAACCATGTTAAGATACTCAACCTATAAAAGTATTAATAAAACACAATTTTTATACATATAGAAATATTAAAGAAAACCAAAAATATAGAGATGTTAACAGACTTTATTAATTTTATCCAACCCTAAAATTTGTTATTTCAATTTTTAACCCACTGACTGAAATTTTATTTGAATACAAAACAAGAAACAAAAACTATTCAAAGTAACAAAGTTATTCAAAGGAGTTTCATTAGGTCTTGAGCAGATTGCTCAAGTTTGTTGACATTCAGCTTATTGATGTATATATATGTAATGACTACAGAATGTTGGTAAAAATGACACATGACATTTTGTCTCAATCTGCCCCCCTGCTTATAATCCGCATGTCGGAGCGGGAGCTGAGTGTGGTTTTTATTTGGGGGGGGGTGTTTGTTGTTCTGTGTGCGCACGAAGCAGTACAATCGATAATGCTGCTGGACTTAATAATTTTATCCTTCTCAGCCGCAGCACTGCAGGTGCTCTCCATGTCCAAAATGTGCGTAAGCCCGGTCCTTACTCAACTTAAAGTTGCGCACATTTTTCCGCTACGTTTTTCTTTATAAATCCCAAAGATTGCGTGGACAGTTGCTTACGCAGTTTTCCGACCCCGTTTTGTGCGTAAGCAAGCTTTATAAATGAGACCCCTGGTCAGCTGGACCCTAACAGAAATAAACAGATGTGGAATTACACACAAACTTTTAAAATGAAACCCACTGTAAAAATAAAGTGAAGCATGAAAAATAATAATTGAATGGATGACAATACTGACAGCTGTGGATACTGATCTTAAACTGACATCCATGAACTTGTGCATTAGTATTGAATGCAAAGGAAGAGTTTGTGTATTGTTAATGCATGAAATGTATCACTATACAATAATTTTGTTGATTATATTGTTCACAGCATAGTTAATTCATATTTTTAATGTTACATTCAACATTTTAGGCATTGGTTACATAAAACAAGTTTTTTCTAACAATCTGTCAGTATCTCTGCTGCTGGTGGGTGGTGTGTGTGTTCTCCGTGTGCTTAATTGTTTTGCAGGGCGTGTCAGCAGGGATCATTGGACTCAGGTGTGGATCATTACCCAGCTCAGGAGAGCTGGGTACTTAAGCAGAGGAGGAACCACAGACAGACGCCAGTTTGTTCCACTAACTTCCCGTGGTAACAGAGTGGCCAGAGTGATTGCATGCCAGAGAGTATTTCTACTGTGACTAACCTGCCTTCTCTTCCTCTAACCTCAGCCCCGTGTCCTGGAGCATTACTCCAGTCATCAGTGCCTCAGCGCAGTAATCGACCCGCCTCCAGTGAGGACTGGCTTCACTGAATCTACAAGCTCTGTTGCGAGAGCACGCGACTAGCTTCTCCCCTCTGGCTCCCTGTCTGTCTCTGGTCTCCTCTGGATCCATGCAGTCCCGGTCAGCACGCTGCTGTCGCCCTGCTGCAGTCACGCCTGCACACGCACAGCACACGGACCCGGACCTCCTCGCACTTCTCTGACAGCCTGGATCACCACCCCTGCGGCAGCACCTCCGGATCCCTCCTCACGACAGCACGGCATCACGTCACCGTGAGTTTAAAGAGCACGATCCCCGCACACCGCAGCTGGTCTCTCCACCTGTCACTAATCTCTCTCTCTCTCAACCAGGACCGTTCCTGTCCCGCACCAGTTCCCGTCCTGAGTTATCATCAACTGTACAGTTTACATTTGTTTGTATTTGGAGCACTGTACATATTAAACACTGTTAATCGCCTAAACCTGTTTCTCGCTATGTGTTTGGAGTTGGGTCGCACTTGGAGTTCGAAACAAACCCCCCTGATAACTGAACCATGACAGAACAAACTGGCCACGAGAGCTCCCAGACCCAGCTCCAGACAGCACTCACCCAGCAGGGGATACTGCTGGGGAAGCACGATTCGTTCATGCAGGAAATAGCAACAAATCAAGCTAACCTGTCTGCTGAGCTCCACAGTTTAAGCTTACAACTCACCAATGTTATGTCTCGCCTCTCCCGCAGCCCTTCTCCTCCTCCTCCTACAGCAGCAGCGGTGCGTTCTGCCCCACCTCCAGACACCGGCTACTGGCAGGTCGCCATCCCCGATCCGGCACCGTTTGACGGGAACCCGAAGAACTGCAGAGGGTTCCTCCGGCAGTGCCGGATCGTCTTCAGCCGGGCTCCTCAAGCCTTTTGTTCCGACGCCAGCAAGACGTCCTTCCTTATCGGCTGGCTTCGGGACAAGGCTCTCAGGTGGGCAAACGCGTTTGTAGAGACTAACCCCATAGAGACTTCTCCATATCCCCGGTTCTTAGAGGCTTTTACATCCACCTTCTCGGACGGAGGCACAAAGGAGGACGCCATGCGGGAGCTCCTCGCCCTCAGACCCCGTCCGCAGCACATGGCGGACTTCGCCCTCGAGTTCCGGACCCTGGACGCCAGTACGAACTGGTCTGATGAGACCCTCCGCAGCGTGTTCTTCAACGCTCTCCCGGAAGGCCTGAAGGAGGACATTAACTGCCGGGAGGAACCAAGAACGCTGGATGGGCTCATCAGCCTGGCGACCCGGTTAGATCGACAGACTCGGGGTCACTTCCGGGTCCACCACACAACCAGTTCCACTTCCGCCTCACCTCGTCCTGTAAGTCCAGCACCACACACTAGATGGCACTCTCCCCCCAGACGTTCACAAGCACTAGAGCCCGCACATATTGGCAGACATGCAGGTCCGGTACCACACACTAGATGGCACCCTTCGCCCAGACGCACCCCGTCACCTGAGCCCATGCAAATAGGGCAGGTGAACCTCAGTGCCAAGGAGCGCAGACGCCGCCAAGCGGCAAACAGTTGTGCGTACTGTGCTTCGCCCCATCACGAGGTTGGTGCCTGTCCCGAGACGCCAAAAGACCAGGCCCGTCAGTGAAAGTGGGGGTCCTGGCGGGCCCAGAGCAGATTAAGCCCCGTTTGCTGCTGCCCGCAGCCATCAACAAGGCTCACTGTGAAACTGTTTCTTGCACTGTGTTTATTGACTCTGGATCAGAGAGAAACTTAATTCACCCTAAGCTGGCTAGACGAGCACAACTCCAACTCACACCATTGGACAGGCCTCTGCACGTCACTGCACTGGACGGCAGCGCCATGACCAGCATCACACACAGTACAGAACGAGTTACATTAACAGTCTCAGGAAATCATTCTGAAACCCTGTCTTTTCTCGTTTTTCCCACTACAGAGGCTCCCCTGGTCCTGGGCTTCCCCTGGCTGGCTCAACACAACCCCCAGTTTAACTGGAAGCAGCAGAGCGTCACAGCATGGAGCGAGCTGTGCCTGCGCTGCTGCTTGAGGTCAGCAACTCCAGCCAGCGCCGCAGGTAGGGGGCCTCCTACACCACCACCTGACCTGTCCCGGGTGCCCACCTGCTACCATGACCTGGGACAGGTCTTCAACAAGGAACAGGCCGTCTCACTCCCCCCACATTGTCCATATGACTGTGCGATTGATCTCCTCCCTGGGGCCCCTCTGCCCTCGGGCCGCCTCTTCAGCCTCTCCCACAAGGAGCGGGAGGCGATGGAGGAGTATATCACTGACTAATTAAAGAATGGACTGATACGGCCTTCCTCTTCACCGGTGGGCGCAGGCTTCTTCTTCGTGGAGAAAAAGGATAAGAGCCTGCGCCCCTGTATTGACTATCGCTGTCTTAATAATATCACGGTCAAAAATAAGTACTCGCTCCCTCTCTTGTCCTCAGCCATAGAGCCGGCTCATCGCGCTGTGGTGTTCACCAAGCTGGATCTCCGCAACGCCTACCATCTGGTATGCATAAGAGAGGGAGACGAGTGGAAGACAGCCTTCAAAACTCCCATCGGGCATTACGAGTATCTCGTAATGCCTTTCGGACTCATCAACGCACCTGCAGTTTTTCAACACCTCATAAATGACGTCTTAAGAGACTTTTTGAATAAGTTTGTGTCTGTATACCTAGACGACATCCTCATTTTTTCTCCAGACCTCAAGACTTACAGGGCACATGTTCGGCTGGAGGAGAACCGCTTATATGTAAAGGTGGAGAAATGTGAATTTCACGTCACCTCTGTTTCCTTCCTAGGGTTCATCATCGAGGGAGGACGTGTCCAGCCAGATCCTGCTAAGACGAAGGCAGTGGAGGAATGGCCGGTCCCCCAGTCTAGGAAGGAGTTACAGAGGTTTTTAGGTTTCGCAAACTTTTATAGACGTTTTATCAGAGGTTTTAGCACTATTGCCGCACCACTCACTGCTCTCACTTCCACCAAAGTGTCTTTTCAGTGGAGTCAGGTGGCAGAAGATGCCTTTAAGGAGCTGCAGCGGTGGTTCACCCAGGCACCGGTGCTTGCCCATCCCGACACCACCATCCAGTTCACAGTGGAAGTGGATGCCTCCGACGTCGGGGTGGGAGCGGTGCTGTCCCAGCGCGCCAAGACGGACGGTAAATTGCACCCTTGTGCTTTCTTTTCCAGGCGGTTCACCCCTGCCCAGCAGAAGAAGGATTAATGATTAAATTAAGAAGGTTGGGGATAGAAGGAAAAATGTAGGATTGGATAAAGGATTTTTTTAGATAATAGAAATATTCAAGTTAGAGTAGGGGATAAAATATCAAAAAAGTATGTAGTGGATAATGGAACACCACAAGGGAGTGTAATTAGTCCAGTGTTGTTTTCTATTATGATTAATGATGTATTTGAAGGTATTGGGAGTGATATGGGTAAAGCGTATGGTTAAAGGTAATTTGCGGATGACGGAATTATATGGAAAAGAGGTAGAAATATTCAATATTTGCAGAAGAAGGCACAGGAGGCAATAAATAAGGTAGAAAGTTGGTCGTTTGACTGGGGTTTTAAATTTTCAGTTGAAAAGACAAAAAGCATGTGTCACGATTCGGGGTTATGATGTTGGACCCAGGTGCAGTGAGTCTGAGGGGAAAACACAACTAAACCGGGATTAAGAACAACAAAAGATTTTAATAAAAGAAAGTAAAGTGCTGACGGGGCAGCAAAACAAACTTACATGAGAATGAACAGTCCAGGGATGAAAACACCACAAAAGTAATCCACGGGGAAAAAATCATAATCCAGATAAGGGGCTGAGACGGTGACTGGGGGCTGACGCTAAGACTAGTACGGGGGAAAAAATGACAACAGGAACCACGACAGAAGAGCCCTCTAAACGGCGCGGCGGACGGCCAGCGCAGAGGCACTCAAAACTTCAGAGAGACGCTCTGGGGACGGGAACACGACAGACTACGGTGTGGGACATACAGGATAAATGACAACGGACCGATGCCGACACATACATGGAACTTAAATACAAGACACCAACCTGATTACAAACACAAAACACCTGAGGACATGGGGCAAACAAACCAGAACTAATCACAATAACACGACACACCTGGGAGTGGAGGAACAGAAACAGGAAGTGACCTAATACAATCAAGAAACCTAAGATACATGCAGGAGAACAGGAAACACAGACATGACCAAAATAAAAGCAAAACAGGAACCTGGATGACTACGGAAAATAAAAGCATAACATAACCTAAGAATAGGATCAGAACCAAAAGGGAAAATAACTCCTGCAAAACCCCGGAAGTACAAAACATAAACAAAACCCCAAGACCTGACAGCATGGTGTTTACAAGGAAGAGGAATGTTAAAATTGACCTTAAGTTATATAGGGAGAAGGTAGAACAAGTTAAAAGTTTTATGTATTTGGGAGTGATATTTGATGAAAAATGAATTTGGAGGGATCATATTAATAAAGTAGAAGAAAGGTGTAAAAAGGTGATTAACGTAATGAGGGGAAATGAATGGGGAGCCAGCATGGAAGCACTGAAACAAATTTATACAGCTATGGTCAGGTCAATCATAGACTATGGTAGTCACTGTAAAAAGAATAACCTTACTCAAATTAAAAAAATTGATGTCCAACTTTCACATCCAAAATATTTGATTTCATAGAATCTAAATTGAGTCATTTGATATGACCTGATTCTTTTATGTTGATATAAACCATATTACTTCACTTGACTGAAACTTAAAAATTTGCATTGATCCAAATAAAGTTTTTTACATTCAACCGTATTTTAGTTGTTGAACCAAGCTAATATTTTGAATTTGAACCAACCTAATGTATTTACATTGAACCAAATTAACATGAACTAATATATTTGCATTGAAGCCAGTTAATTAATTTAAATATAATCAAACTATATTTTACACATTTAATTTTATTTCAGTTCAAAAATACTTTGCATTTCCTATAAAAAACAGACAGTTGGCCAACAGATTATTTCAAAATTATTTATTGTTCCAAAACAAACTATAATCAATAGAGAGGATCAGTAATATACAGATTTAGTGCGATGGCACAGTCTTTAGAAAGATGTTTATTGTATAAAACAGGTATGAAACCTGCATAAAACCTCTATAAAACCNGAGGGTTCGGTGGCAGCCTCCGCAGCACCGTATGGGGCCTCGCTGGAGCTCGCGGCTCGAAGCGATACGGCTCAGGGCCGCTAGCGTCCGCCACCGAACCCTCCTCCAGAACCTCCATCTCAGGGGAGGGAGGTGGAGAAAAATCTTCCACCTCAAAGGATCTCTCTGTTGCAAAACTTAACTCGCTATCGCTTGCCGTTATGCACTTCAGCTGTCAGTGTCAGCGCCAAAGCCAACTGTCAATCACAGCCCAAACCCCGCCCACTAGCCCCCTCCCGCTCGTGCCCCTCAGTCCTCCCAGCACGCCCATTTCAGCGCCAGTTTTGAAACTCACTGAGGCGGAAGTAAGTCTCTGGCAGGGGGGGTTAGTTGTTCTTTAAGCAAGGGCTTTTGGCTAACTTACATTCCCGACTGACCGGTAAATGTGTTAACCAGCTCGAATATCGCGCTGGATAGTGTCAGCTAGAAGCTACAATCATGCAAATATGGCTAGCATTGGTGGTGGCTAGAGACGCAGCTTAAATGAGGTTATTCTCTGCAATTTTGGCAATACAAATACTAAAAACTTTTGTAACACACTTGGCTTTACTTACGTTTATTTTCGGATGAAATCCATAAATGATGGAACACGATTCTTCCAGCAGCCATGCAGACATAAAAGTGTGTCCCGGTCTATTCCTGGTGGGCGTGTTCAAGTGCAAATCACATTTGACTCAAATTAAAAATATTATCTGTTGAACATGAAAACAAACTTATGTTTTGAGAGAAATCAAAAACTTTGTGTTGTGTCATTTGAACGGATATTTAGTTCCGTCCAAATCAAAAGTGGTGTTTTACAATGCAAAAATAATGAGTTTCACAATCAAATCAACAATTTTATTCTGTTTTGAATCGCACTTATTAGATTGAATGAATGACTGCATGTTAGACTTTTTTCAGTGATAGTGTATAGTTTAGCAAGTAAGACTTTAATAAAGAAAATTGAAATTATACAGAGTCAGGCATTAAGAATATGTTGTGGAGCATTTAGGACAACACCAACAATTGCAGTGCAAGTAGAATGGTTGAGATGCCTTTGAAGCTAAGGTTTAAGTTATTAAAATTGAATTATTGGGTTAATGTACAAGGATGTGCGGAAGATGAGCATTTGGTAAAGGGAGAGATGAGAGTAGGAGGGGGACAGGAAGATACAACAAATGAGAGTATGATTCAGGAAGCTAGTAGGTTAGTGGAGGAAGGTAAATTAAATGAGAGGAAAGTAGTTAAGAAGTTTTTATGGTCAGTAACACCTTATTGGTTTTTTCCAACAGTTGTAATAGATATATATATTCAGAATGAAATGGGTAGGAGGGAAGGTAGGGGTAATTGGGATAACATTGTAGGGAATAGATTAGATGGGCAATATGAGTCATATGTACCAGTATTCACGGATGGTTCGAAAAATTTAAAGACAGGAAGGACTGGATTTTCCTTATGGATACCAGAAATAAATAAATAAATATATTAATAAGAGAACAGCGAATGATTTGTCAATATTCACGGTAGAATTGTTAGCAATATCTTTTAGTTTACAGTACTTGGAACAAAATGGAATCAAAAAAGGGATAATATGTTCAGATTCAATGTCAGCGTTATTAGCAATTAAATCAATGTCAGGAGAGATAAGATATGATATATTAATGGAAATATATGAATGTTTATTTAGATTAAGTATGATAGATAGAGAAGTTAGGTTTATGTGGGTGCCAGCTCATAGGGGGGTTGAAGTAAATGAAATGGCGGATTATTATGCAAAGCAAGCAATAAAATCAAATTTAATAATAGAGATACCATATAGTAGGAATGAAATGAAGGCAATAATAAAAAAACAAATTATGGAAGAATGGCAGGAAAAATGGATGAGGGAAGGGAAGCGAAGACAGTTATATAGCATCAAGAGTAGGGTAGGTGGAATGGAAAAGATGCAAATGAAGAATAAGGATCAAGTAGTAATCTCTAGAATGAGAATGGGGCATACAGGGTTAAATTATAATTTATGGAGAATAGGAAAACATGATTCAGGAATGTGTGAGTGTGGGGAGGATAAAGAAACAGTTGAACATGTATTATGTAAATGTAGGAAATATTTAAGGAATAGGAAAATGTTAGAAGATAAGTTAAAAGGTAGGGGATATAGGGAGTTTAGTTTAAAACAGTTATTAAGTGGGGGAATAGGGGTGTATAGGTTAGTGTTAGAATTTTTAAGTAAAAGTGGGGTAATAAATAGAATTTAGTAAGGGGTATAAATGACGTAGGTACTCCACATTCCGACTCACACTCCCATGCAGTGGTGGCGGAAATGCACCGATGAGTTGGTTGCCACCCGCCATAAAACAAGAAAGAAGAAGAAGAAGAGACAGACGCCGGCTCGGGGGGTCGGACTAACAAGTAGAAGGAAGAGGGAATAATTGGCGGTGCTTTTGAAAATACGGATTAGACTGAATACTTCTGGCTTTGGACGACTGACTTTGGATCACGGACTTTTGGAGGTTGGCATAAACTGGTGTGTGAATGGCTGGAATAGCGTCTCAAGGAGAGGATGATGATATGGATGATAGTGAATGGACACCGGTTGCTAGTGGGAGAAGATCAGAAAGAGGGAGATACAGGAAAGAGGAGGAAAGTACTGTATGTTTGGGACGCAAGAGAAGTTTGGAAGAGAACAGCTCAGATGAAGGGACAAGTGTGGTTTGGAAAAAGATGGTAAGGGAAGGATTTAAAATAATCTTGAAATTCAGAGAGGAAGATGAGGAAGTGCAGTTAAGCCCAAAAGCTCTGTCTAGACAATTAAAGAAAAAGTTTGGAGAAGTGCAGCTGGCAAAAACACTTGTTGATTATCGTTAAAACTGAAGATCAGAAAACTAAAATGTTAAATGCTGAAAGTATCTGTAAGAAGATTGTGAAAGAGAAAAGGATTCTAGGAGAAAATAAAGTTACACGGGGGGTGATTACAGGAATTCCAGTAGATGAAGTCTAGAAAAACTCAAACAGAGCATTCATGGTGGAGAGGTCAGCAGGGTGAAAAGATTATTAAAAACAGTCAATGGGGGAAGGATTGAGAGCTTGTCAGTACTTTTGGAATTTCAGGAGGCTGTCCTGCCTGAAAGGGTGAAAATAGGATACATGAGTTTTCCTGTAAGAGCATATATCCCTCCGCCCCTCAGGTGCTATAAGTGTCAAAGGTATGGGCATATTGCAGCAGTGTGCAAGGGAAAACAGAGGTGTCCGAAGTGTGGAGGTGAACACAAATATGAGGAATGTGGAGATGATGTTATGAATAAATGTTGTAACTGTGGGGGTCAGCACAGGGTGAGTTATGGGGGCTGTGAAGTCAGGAAGAAGGCAATGGAGGTTGCACAAGTTAAAATAGTTCACAACATAAGTTATGCAGAGGCTGTTAAAAGAGTACAGAAGGCAAATGGTGAGACAGAGAGGATTCAACCAATGGTGGCATCAAATGTAGGGAAGACACAGGAAACACATCCAGGAGTTACAGTGGAAAAGATGATTTTGTTCATTGCATATGTTATAAATTGCACAGATCAAGTGAAACACAAAACAGAGAAAATTAAAATCATTGCAAAAGGAGCAGATAGGTTTTTGGTATTAAAGATATATCTTGGGAACAGTTTAATATCGAACGGACAAGAATTTAAAGGATTTTAAAAAAATACAATAAGAAACCAGAAATAATCTGTATTCAGAAGACCTGGCTTAAACCTACATTAGATTTTGTTATTAAAGGGTATGATGTGTTCGCGGAGATAGAAAGGAGGGTAATGGAAGAGGGTGTGTAACATTTGTAAAGCAGGGAACTCAATACAGGGTGGTAAATAAAGGAACACAGTTATAATATATTGTAATTGAAATCTGGACTAGAAATGGAAGCATTAGAGTGGTAACTTTTTATAATCCAAGTAACAAACAACTAGCTGTACAGGAACTGGACAAGCATTTAGAGGGTAAATTAATTTGGTGTGGGGACTTTAATGCACACAGCACATTATGAGGTTATTATAATGACCGGAATGGAGCAGTGATTGAGGAATTGATAGAATTAAAAAATTATGTATGTCTGAATGATGGAAGTGGTACAAGAGTAAATATTAGAACAGGTACAGAATCAGCAATTGATCTTACAATAGTGTCAGATTCGTTGGCAGGTGTTTGTACATGGGGGGTAATAAAGAAAACAACTATAGGTAGTGACCATTATCCTATAATGACTGATATAGATATGAGTGTGAAGGAATATGATATTGGGGGAGTGAAGAAGTGGTGTTTCAGTATTGCTGATTGAGGAAAAAGAAGATAGTCCCTTGGTGGACAAGGGAATGTGATAAAGTGGTAAAGGAAGTAAAGCATTTAAAATATTAAAGAAGAATCATAGTTTTCAGAATTTCATGGAATATAAAAGAATGTGGGCTAAGGTGAGCAAAACCATTAAAAATGCAAAGAGGGACTTCTGGAGGGGGGTTTGTAACTCACGAGGGAGGGAGACAAAAATACAGAATGTTTGGTCAATGATTAGAAGGATGAATGGTATAAAAAAAGTATGGTTATCCAATTTTAAAGAATGGAGACATGACAGGAGTGAAAGATGAAGAGAAGGCAAATACGTTGGCAAAAACCTATGAAAAAATTCATAGTTCAGGCAACGTCAGTGAAGAAGGGAGAAGAGGAAGGGAAATCACATCCATAGAGAACAGAGATCTACTGCAACAGGTAGAAGAAACAGATGATTTATTAAATATTCCATTTACAAAGTCAGAATTGAATCAAGCTTTTCGAAAATCAAAGATTTCAGCACCGGGAAAAGACCAGGTTTGTTATATTACGCTAAAACAGCTAAGTTTTTTTTCTAAAGAGATTTTGTTAGAGTTTTATAATAAATTTTGGGAGGGTGGGATATTGCCGCAGAGTTGGAAGGAGGCGGTGGTAGTACCTATTTGTAAACCAGGGAAGGATGATTCAAATCCAGGGAACTACAGACCTATAGCGTTAACGTCTACTATTTGTAAAATAATGGAACGAATGATAAATGATAGATTAATGTATTATGTAGAAAATAAAGGAATAATATCAAAACATCAAATTGGTTTTAGAAGAGGCTGAAATACAATGGATCCGGTACTGTGTTTAGAACATGAAGTCAGGAAAGCGCAAATAAATAGAGTGTAGTGGTGGTGTTATTTGACATAGAAAAAGCCTATGATATGATGTGGAGAGAAGGACTAATGATCATAATTAGGAAAATGGGTATTGCTGGGAGAATGTTAAAATGGCTAAAGGATTTTTTAATGGGAAGGAAAATACAAGTAAGAATTGAGAAGATTCACTCCGAGAGGTTCTTGGTAGAAAATGGAACTCCACAGGGGAGCATAGTGAGCCCTTTGTTATTTTCTTTGATGATAAATGATGTATTTAATGAAATAGAAGGCGGAATGGGGTTTTCAGTCATGTTGCGGTTGTGGTGAACTCCAAACCGTACCCAGACTTCAGACCAACACAAGATGAGAGGTAAGTAACAGATTTATTAACAGGAGGATGATTGTACAGATAACCAGGAGTTAACAGTCTGTAAATTATACATCGTAACAGGAACTCAGGCACGGGATCTGGGAACTTCTGGAGGCGCTCTAGCGATGGAGGAGAGAACAGGTTAGTGAATGCAGTTTCTGGGTTTATGATGACCAGCACGGTGTGCTGGGAATGTGCTTTCAGACTTACGGTCATTGAAGAATGAGAGAAGCCTGGAGGAGGACTGCGGGAAACAGCAGTGGTGGTGGTGTGTCTGATGAGGGTGATGATGATGACGAGAGTAGTCCAGAGTGAAGTGACTGATGATGTTTGTTGCAGAAGGGTGGACAGAGCTACGACGAGGCACAGAGCAGGCGTGGACGGATCCAGGAGGAGAGACAGACAATCCAGGAACGGGAGCGGACGTGAGACGCACGTCAGAGACAGGAGCTAGGTCCTCCGAGCGGCACGGCAGACGGCCAGTGCGGGAGATGAAGGCACCCAGGGACTGGAGCTGAAATCCAGAGAGGACGGAACTAGGAAGAGGAGGACAAGGTCGAGGTAAGTATCTAAACTACATGAATGAAATTCATAACTAGGAGGCCTAAACGTTACCGCGTGTACCGCTTTTAACCCAGCCCAGGCGGGGCTGGGTAATGAACCACACCTGTTTCCAAACCACACAACAACACACCACTCACCAAGTGCTGAGACCTGACATTTTCGTTATTTGCAGATGATGGAGCAATGTAGAAAAGAGGGAGGAATGTGAAGTTTATTGTAAAGAAACTGCAGGAAGTGATTGGGAAAGTTGATCAGTGGTAGTATAAATGGGGCTTTAAATTTTCAGTGGCTAAGACTAAGAGTATGATTTTTACAAGGAAAAGAGTTAATGGGGGAATTAAACTGAAGCTATATGATCAAGAGATAGAATAAGTAAATTTGGGGGAATTAAACTGAAGTTATATGATCAAGAGATAGAATAAGTAAATTTGGGGGAATTAAACTGAAGTTATATGATCAAGAGATAGAAAGAGTAAGTAAATTTAAGTTTCTTGGATTATGGTTTGATGAAAGGGTTACATGGGCTGTGCACATTCAGAAAGTAGTGGATAAATGCAAAAAGGTATTAAATATAATGAGGTGTTTAGTTGGGAAGGAATGGGGAGCAGACAGGAAGTCTTTGAGGGCAATATACATTGGGTTGATTAGAGCAGTATTAGATTATGGAAGTGTAGTATATAATTCAGCAGCAGATACAAGTCTAGCAAAATTAAATTACATTCAATATCAGGCATTAAAGCTGGAGTGCGTAACTTTTACATGTCCGTGGATGTCCGTTTCAGCCAAGCCACTATCAGAGGAGATGACACAATGCAGATTAAGCCGATCGGCTCCTCAAACATCTCACGGTATTTTTCAATATATCTCATTTTTACTTTGCATGTCAACCGGCGACATTCCCGCGCTGGCGCACAGCTAATTACGTCTTTTACATCACAACAAGAAAAATAATAAGAAATAGAACGCAGTGTCTCGTAGCAGCCGGCAGAACGGGAAGGTCGACATGGCGGAGAATCCAAATAAACGGCCGAGAGACACTTATCGGGAAGTGGATCCTACCACGAAAAAAAAAAAATTCCTGGACGTTCGGCAGAGGGACTATTGGCTAAGAAGGAAAGAGACCGAAGGAGAAGGCAAACGCGAATTTGTATCGGCGTCGCTTTTCCTCGGTGGAGAGAAGAGATCTGGCTGATGTTCAGGGGTGCATAAGTGGTCCGCAGGTCCGCACACACTGTCAAAATATAAAATGCGCACCAGATGAAACCCAGAGAGCCGAAGTTCCAGCTGATAAGCTGATTCTGTCTCTATCTGTGTCAGTTTGTGTCTGTCAGTTTGCCAGTGTAACGGTTTTTCAGTCAGTCAGATCAGAGCAGCTGACTGCAGGATTCTGCATCGTGTCAAAACTGAAAAAATTCACTGAATAAGACAAATAGATCATTGTGGCCCCAACAGCTGACTAATAAATTTCAACACCAAACTGTTAAATGTAGATTAAAGTGAACAATCAAACCTGTAAACAATCCAACCTGAACTCTGAAGGTTTTTTTCTTTATTTTTACCAGTATTTTTATATTTTACTGGTTTCTCTTGATTTTTTCAACAATGAAATTATATTTATTGAAACAAATATAGAGCCAGGTAAAGTAAACAGACTGAATTTGAAGCTTGATTAAGACAGATACCGGTTGGAATAACAACGGCAGAGATAAAGCGGTGGCAGTTGGGCTTACGTCATATGGAAGCTCCAGCTTCATTGTTGTAATGACGCAAAAATTCCGCTAGGGGGCGACAGAAGTTACAGAAGTTACGCACTCCAGCTTTAAGACACTGCACAGGTGCATTTAAAACAACCCCAACAGCAGCGTTACAGGTAGAGATGCGGGAGTTACCTTTAGATATAAGAAGAGAACTGTTGACACTCAGTTATTGGGCAAATTTGCAAGGTTATGGACAAGATCACATGAAGTAATCAGACCTTGTTGGGAGAAAAGAAGACAGGAGATAAAGAGCTTTGGGTGGACTGTAAAGAAGAGGGCAACAGAAATCAAGTTGGATCAGTTGAATATCAGTCAAAGAGTGCCATTACCAACAACACCACCATGGATATTTCCGGATGCAGTAGTAGATTTCACATTATTAGATAGGAGGAACAAGGATAAGAAATTTATTTTAAACTCACATACAGTACAAGATTACATTGATCAGTATTATGGATATGTACAAATATATACAGATGCATCAAAAAATACAGCCAGTCAGATGGGGATAGCAGTTGTGGTCCCTGAGTTTAAAGTTAGAATAAATAAAAGGATCAATGATGGGTTAGCAGTATACATGGGAGAAATGCCTGCAATACTCTTAGCAGTACAGTGGATAAAACATATCAGACCATTACAATCAGTTACTGTAATAATCAATCCACCACTAACCTGTTTCTTCTCCGCTGCCAGATCTCCTCCCGAGCCGCTCCAGTCCTGGATCTCCAGCCTCTAGCCCATTCTCCCTTGTTGTTGTTCTCTATTCGCACTGTAAATATTAAACACTGTTTTCACTCATTACAAGTCTCCTGTGTGTTGGTCTGAAGTCTGGGTTAACATTAGAGTTCCATACAAACCTCCAGGCATGACAGACTGCAGTTTAAATGAGAAGGGGAAAAGCCACATGCAGTGACAACATATTCATTTACTTACAGAAGTAATCTTGAAAAATACGCTGAATGTGAAAAGGCGCTGAATGTCTGTTGGCTCAGTGGACTGAAAGAAATAATGATGGAAAACAAGAATAAATATCAAATTCTAAAACAAGCTTTTAAGATTAAAGGTGTTCTTTCTCCCAAGTCTGCAAAGTTTAAAAGGGTAAGAAAAAAATGTAAGAGAAGAAAAAGATATATTTGAGAGGTGGGTGATTTAAGAAAGTAGAGAATCCAAGAATAAATAGTTGAAATAGACACAATAGGGTAAGACAGGGTAAAGAAACAAAAAAAAAAATCTTAAATTTGAGCAGAAGAGAAAGGACAATGGAAAAGGGGGTAGCAAGTGGTAAGGAAGTGAGAAACTATGATTTCAGTACAAAATAGTTGTAATTTGACATCTACAAAAAAAAAAAAGATTTAGGTAACTCCTGCATTTCAAGTGGATTCAATTTCACTTGTTTTCCTTTAATTATTCTTAATTGATTTAACACAACACTTACAGGATTCAGCAGGATGACACCATTCTTCTCTGCACCGCACCAGCACAGCTTCTGTTTCCTGGATAATATTTGAGTACTACACCAACAACAAAAAACAACAGCTGGTTAACCTGTAGCTCAACCACAAGTGCTAAAAAATGAACTAACTCCACAAAGGCTCTCTTAACAAATATGACGAACTGAATGGCAAAAGCCCAGTTAATAAAGACACCAAGTGCAATGGACACTCATGGGGTGGGGGATGGAATGCTTCATGCTAACAGATTAATTTATGATTTATGAAGTAAAAACAGTTTGCAATGCTCTCAATGTTAAAACATACATTCCTACATACATTTAACTCCTCAAATCTGTTACTTTTTAACACCGTGAAAACTAGAAGCTCGACAAAGAGGAGCAGAACAAAACAGAAACACCTGAAGCTGACAAGACTTTGAGCAGACTGTATGTTCTCCATCGCTAGAGTGCCTCCTGAAGTTCCCAGATCCTGTGCCTGTGATCCTGTTACAAAAGATCATTTATAGACTGTTAAACTTCTGGTTCTCTGTACCATCCCACCTTTGTAATAAATCTTTTACTTACCTCTCATCCTGTGTTGGTCTGAAGTCTGGGTACGGTTAGGAGTTCACCACAACCGCAACATGACAAAAATTTTATTCTATAACACACTCACTGAACCTTTAAATACCTCAATATATGACAAAAGATTATATTATTATGACATTATATAATGACAAAGATATGGTTGATATGGAAATAATAATAACTACTGATATTTCACCCATAGGCTTTCAAGGGCTCAAGAGGTGGGACTGTACAGGTATTTAGTAAAAGATACTTTTGCCATTATGGTTCCAGAAAGTACTCTAAATTTACAACACAATTTTTGTGCTTGTTTATCTTGTCCTGTCAGTACAAGACATAATACTTAATAAATTGAATTTTAATAATGTTCTTTTACAGGATCTGATTAGAAATATTAAATCTTTGTAGGTGTTTTAAAATGAATGCATTTTCGTTTTAGTTTCTCTTAATGTGGTCAGTAAATAAGCTTTATTCTGTGTCTGTGTCCTGCTCTCATGGGGAAGTTTTTGCTCAGCTGCAGCTGATAAGTGTCTCTATATGACCTTGGAGTCAGTACATGAAACAAAAGCACTGCAGAGAGTGAGTGATTCAGAACTAACAGACAATAATTCTTCTTTAAAATTCTACGTTCCAACTTATTCACTAGAGAACAAGTCTAAATCAAAACTCTAAAGAATCTTTTTAAAAGTTCAATATTTGAGACAAATTAAGCTACATTAACAGCCCGACGGCTGCTGGAACTGTGGCAGCCCAGATCACATGGCACGGGACTGCCTCTCCTCTTCCGGTAGAGGAAGAGGGAGGGGTGGAAGAGGCAGAAGAGGATTTACAATACAAAGACCTGCCTACAGATTCTCCTAAGAATGGAGGCCCATTTGGCCCAGAGGATCAGTATCATGATTGACTATCCGAACTTGCTGATCATTCAGAAACTGTTAACATTTGTGGAGCCTGGGAACTCTTAAATGCTCTAACAGAAAAACCTTATATCGCCCTTGAAGTAAATGGCCAAAATGTTTCATTTCTCTGTGGCTCAGGTGTTTGTAAAACTGTCATTAATTCTAGAAACCTAGGATTACAGAAATCACATAATTACATATGGCTAACATCAGCTAATGGGTTGACCAGCACAGATCAAGGATCAGGTGTGCCTAAAAATTATTTTACATAAAATAATATATATATATTCTGGGTAAAATAATGTTGCACAAAAATACCCATTGCCTATATGGCAAATCAAAAATAAGGGGAAAAAATATGAAGAACCAATTGTGTTTTAGTAAATTATCAAACTTAAATGAATTTAAGATTAGAATTAAAAAAAGAGGTACTGCTCACTTCTGAAGCTGTGAACAGAGTCACAGACAGTCATTAGGATTTCACACTGTGACCTCTGACCTAGAATTCTTAATTTGGATGGATAAAACTAACTCAGAATAGTTGGCATACTGAGAACCCAAATAATGTTTTGTTTCTTTAGTACTTTGACCAGACGTTCATGAATAAAGTCTGTCTTTAAATTGTTATTTGAGCTAAAAGCAACCTAAAAGGGGTTTACTTTGTGGTTTTGTTAAATGTCAACTAGTATTAATATATCCTTAACTAAATAACCTGGTTGTGATTAATCCATTGAAGTGGGTTCTGTCTATAACTTTAATGTTAACTCTTTGACTTTATTGATACAGCACTCATTATCATTATTTCTTTCCAACTAGAATGAAAAAAAGGTGAAACCTTGAGAACACAAACATCATCTGGAACTCTCTTGTAGTGACAGTGATGTTTGTTATCACAGCTGGTTTAACAAACATATCTGTTCCTTTTCAAATTGAATTTACTCTAAATGGGAAATCTTTATTTGAAAATGAGTGGAAGTATTTTAAACCCAAATATTTTAAAATCTGCTCGATCTCCAAATTTCAACAATTTCAGGTAAATAAACAAAGAATCTTGTTCTTTGCTCTTTAGGAGATAAGAACAACAAATTAACGGGGAAGCAAAAGGTGCGTTCCTTGACTCAGATGGACTGTATAAAGTTGCCTTAAAACCAGTACTACCGAAATCCCTGTTTAAAGCGGCTGCTATTGTGACGCATGGGCCCTGCCATGTGTCAACAGGGGGGATGGTGGTGCTAATACAGCAACAATTTACAACTTATAGAATAAGTTTCTACTTAAAAAAACTTCTGTGAAGCTTGTACAATCTGTTAAAAACACAACCCACAAGGAAACATGAGACCTAAAAGAGGCCAGTTTCCACAGCCACAATATCCATTTCAAATCATGCACATGGATTTCATTGAACTAACAGAGTGGTCCCCATAAGTACTGTTTAGTCATGATTGATGCCTGCCATGCAAAGAGGCAGAAAGAAGTTGTTGAAACAAATGATTTGCCCTCTTTTCCTTTTGTTTTACAGGAAGACCAGAAGGTGAAACCAGGAGACTGGGTCTTTATCAAAGTCATCAAAAGAAAAGACTGGACCAGCCCTAAGTGGGAAGGACCCTATCAAGTGCTCCTAACCACGCCGACAGCTGTGAAGATCGCTGAAAGACCCAGCTGGATACATCTCAGTCCCTGTAAGCTGCAGAGAGTGCTGGACCCCTAATTTGGGCAGTGGTGAAGTCCTGCTAAAAAGGAGGGTGGCCTTTTTGTGGTCACTTGTCTCAACCCAGGTGAAGAAACCAACAACACCCTGTTCATCTAGCTTCTGGGGGCTCTGGTGGCTCTATAGCCTAGCAACAATGGGATCTCCACATGCCAGGTGGATTCTTTGTTGTGTTGTGGCTGTAGTATCTCTGACCACATGATGGTGTCTGTCTACTCCAAATGGGACGGGAAGCTCCACCCCTCGAAAAAGACGAAAATACCAGAAAAGATTGACAACTTGCTTGCATCACATCCAAACCCTCATGGCGGTCCGAACCTCTGGTATCAGTATCAGAAAATGCTCACAGATGACAAGAAAGTGAGTGGTTGTTACGTTTGCTCTGTGATGCCCAAATCGGCTCAACAACCCATCCTCTACGGACGCAACATGTCTTCCAAGGACTCAGCATGCTTTTGTGGATTGATGTCAAGTGACCACACTCTTATCATCAGCACCAGACAAATGTACGAAGCCCATTATCACCAAGAAAGAAGATCTGTTAAGTTCTCACCACACGATCTCATCTGGGGGTGTGATGTGCCTCCTGAACACAAGCTCTGGACAGATGGACAATAAGTGAGACAAAGGGAAGATCGACACTGAAGGCCATGATTCTGCAACACCGGTTTGTGCTGGACATCCTTACAGCTGAACGAGGTGGCTACTGTTATCTGACTTATACATTCTCCCTCAGAACACTTTGTTTTTCTTATTCCAAGGATAACTGTGAGGTGCCAGCCACTACTGGCTCAACTGATTTGGGAGTGATGATTCATGTTATCTGTTATTGCTGTTTCTAAGTGAATAAAGACACTGAGCTGAAGAGGGACCGTCAGAGTTGTCAGGGCTGTCTCGCAGAGATGCTGCGAGCACTGACCCTCTCCTAGGCTGAGTTTTGAACCAAACTTCTTGAGTGATCGTATTTCTTATATATTCATAATAATGAAAGGTTCTGATAGAATAAGGAAAAACCTAACATCTTGTAATCTAGAATATCTTTTCTTAAAAATGTCAAATTGTCCAAATAAGGGTTAATTACTTCACAAGGTAGATTTATTTCTGAATTCATTCACATTATTCTTTACAACACACAACTATAGCAGAATCTGCTGCCTGTGTATCAGTCCCTGACTCTGCTCTCCCTTTCAAACTTCCAATTTCTCTAAACTTATCTGCTGAACCAAAGAAATAAAATTCTATAAAGCTTTAATGTATTTGATATGAAAAACACAAGCAATTAAGGTATTTTCAATTGCAAAACATGTGACTTGTTTGTTGGTGCTCAGGTCCAAAAAACACAGCTTCTGTTTTGCCTGAATTTGAAAGCAAAAAATTAAGTGTCATCAGGGCTGGACTGGGAGAAAAAATTGGCCCATTTTGACTAGAGACTGGCCCACCAGGTTTTATTGGAAAAGCCAAAAAGCCTTTGAATGAAAACAAACGCTGTTGTAACAGTGGTGTACACTGTCTTGTTGTTAAAAATGTATCAATCTGATAAACTTAAACCTGCACCATCCTCCCTATCCTGGTCTTCTAAACAAACAAAGCCCCAACGACAGACCATCATCACCTCCCCCGACTCCAGGACTGCTTTGAACAGACACAGTGGGAGCCCACTGCTCTACTCTCTGTACATCATTGGGAATTTTTGCGGATGACACAACGGTGGTGGGGATGACCACAGAGGGGAACAAGACGGCCTACAGAGATGAGGTCCAGAGTCTCAGTGAGTGGTGCGCCTTGAACAACCTGGTGCTGAACATCTCCAAGACTAAGGAACTCATTCTGGACTTCAGATGGAGTAAAGCTACCCCGGCCCCCCTGTAAATCAACGGTGAAAGCATGGAGCAGGTGGAGACCTTCAAATTCCTGGGGGCCCACATCGACCGCTGACCTCTCCTGGAAAACCAACACCACAACTCTGGTCAAGAAGGCGCAGCAGTGACTCCATTTCCAGAGAGTGCTCAGGAAAGAACAACTCAACACTGACCTGCTGGTGTCCTTCTACCGATCAGCCATTGAGAGCCTACTGACCTATGCTGTGTCAGTGTGGCACTCAAGCTGTGCAGGAGCTGACAGGCACAGACTGCAGAGGATAGTCAATGCCGCACAAAAGATTATTGGCTGCCCTCTACTCACACTAACCACCCTCTATAACTCCCAATGCCAAGGCAGAGCCAGAAGCATCATAAAGGACTACACACATCCCAGTTTTCACCTCTTCAACTTGCTGCCATCGGGCAGATGCTACAGAGCCATATCAGCCAAACAAACAGACTCAGAGACGGTTTCTTCCCAAGGGCTGTCTCCACACTCAACTCAAGTTTACACTAAAAAGAACTCTCATGTCAGTGGGAATATCATCACCATCACACAGTTGCCAAGAACTTTGCACTGACTTATAGCAGATTTGCACCATTTGAACCATAACTACCTGTTAACTGCCCACTCGCTCAATCTGTTTAAAGCTGTAGTGCGTAACTTTTACATGTCCGTGGATGTCCGTTTCAGCCAAGCCACTATCAGAGGAGATGACACAATGCAGATTAAGCCGATCGGCTCCTCAAACATCTCATGATATTTTTCAATATATATAATTTTTATTTTGCATGTCGACTTGCGACATTCCCGCGCTGTCGCACATGAAATTACGTCTTTTATGTCACAACAAGAAAAATAATAAGAAATAGAACGCAGTGTCTCGTAGCAGCCGGCAGAACGTGAAGGTCGACATGGCGGAGAATCCAAATAAACAGCCGAGAGACACTTATCGGGAAGTGGATCCTACCACGAAAAAAAAAAATAATTCCTGGACGTTCGGCAGAGGGACTATTGGCTAAGAAGGAAAGTGACCGAAGGAGAAGGCAAACGCGAATTTGTATCGGCGTCGCTTTTCCTCGGTGGAGAGAAGAGATCTGGCTGATGTTCAGGGGTGCACATAAGTGGTCCGCAGGTCCGCACACACTGTCAAAATATAAAATGCGCACCAGATGAAACCCAGAGCGCCGAAGTTCCAGCTGATCAGCTGATTCTGTCTCTATCTGTGTCAGTTTGTGTCTGTCAGTTTGCCAGTGTAACGGTTTTTCAGTCAGTCAGATCAGAGCAGCTGACTGCAGGATTCTGCATCGTGTCAAAACTGAAAAAATTCACTGAATAAGACAAATAGATCATTGTGGCCCCAACAGCTGACTAATAAATTTCAACACCAAACTGTTAAATGTAGATTAAAGTGAACAATCAAACCTGTAAACAATCCAACCTGAACTCTGAAGGTTTTTTTCTTTATTTTTACCAGTATTTTTATATTTTACTGGTTTCTCTTGATTTTTTCAACAATGAAATTATATTTATTGAAACAAATATAGAGCCAGGTAAAGTAAACAGACTGAATTTGAAGCTTGATTAAGACAGATACCGGTTGGAATAACAACGGCAGAGATAAAGCGGTGGCAGCTGGGCTTACGTCATATGGAAGCGCCAGCTTTATTGTTGTAATGACGCAAAAATTCCGCTAGGGGGCGACAGAAGTTACAGAAGTTACGCACTATGGCTTTAATTGTTTTCTCCCAAACTGCACATCTAAGCACTCAGTCACTTTTGCACAACCTTTGCAGTGTTTACGAATAGTTATTTGTAATTTTATATTTTATACTCTATTTTAGCTTTATATTTTACTTACGTTATGTTCAAGTTATGTGTGCACTGTATAGAGAAGCTTCAAATCTCATTGTACTTTGTATAATGACAATAAAGGCTTTCTATTCTTCTTCTATTTCTATTCTATGGTGGAAACTGGAAAATAATACAAAGACTAGAGGTGAGACATTATCATTAATAAATATTAAAACTAATAAAAGACAAATTTGTTGTCATAACCTATTTATTTACCACATATACAAACAGCATGGCAGCACAGACCATTTTCTTAACATGGCAACCTTTAAAATGAAAGGAGACAGAGAAAGAAAAGTGAGAAAAAAGAATAACACTTGTAGGAGCCAATATTGTTTTTGGTTTAGACTCTAACTTGGTATGTTTTGGTTATGCCCTATGTATATTTCAGTTTATTGCACTGTGGCCTATCTCAACTGCCAGAGGCACTACAGAGCCTATATAAGTGTAAAGATGACAGTGCACTGATGGTTTGGATGATGGGAAGTCACACGGTTTTTACAGCTTCATTTGGTTTCATCCTATAACAAGTTTGCCATTAATATTTTCATCATTTGCATAAATCCTGACCATAAACCACCACTCTGGATTTTGTATCATTGGCTGAAAATATTAACCTCTTCAATAAATGGGATCACAATCACAAACGCCTTTTGCTATTGTTGAAGTGAGTCATTGCCTCCACCAGCACCCAAAAAGGTGACTAAAAGTAAGACTGGATAAGCACTACAACACTTATTAGCTTTTGATGGCATTTTACACACAGCACTGGTACAGTATGTAGAAAATGTGGGAACATATTGACATCATATAGAGTACTTACACCTGAAGAAATTATGATGGTACTCTGAAAAACAGACACAAGTGAAAGGACAGAGGTGAGAAAGTATGGCACTTGATGGACTTGTCTTTTATACATAAAGATATTTTTGTTGATAAATTGTGTTGTTATTTTACTCTTTTTAATGCTTCATATAATCACAGTATCATTCTTCAAAAATAGCTGAATCATATTCAGTATGTAGGAACTTAAAAAGTTGCATGAGAAAGTATTAAAGTCTGATTAGACCCTGAAAAGCAGAAGGGAACAAAGACTAGATGAATAACAAAATATATTATAATTTATGCATAAAAGACAAAACAATAAAGGAGTTAGGCTACTTAAATATCCAAGAAACTTTTATGTTACTGTGCAGCATCACATCTCCTGGTGAATCCTGGTTTTGAATTTGATAAAATTATACCTACAAGTCTAGAGGGTTTAGTATGAATTCAAGCCACATCATTTGGTTTTATCAGTTACTCTTTACATAGTGCTCTATATCAATAATGAACACTCAGATATTAAACAACCTATTAAATAATTACACTAACCTTATCAATAACTAGATGAATTGCATTTCCTGCGGAAATGCAGTGTGAATGCTGGGAGCTGAAAAAAGTGAGTTAAATGCAGCTGAATGAATTTGCTGAATTAGCTAAAGGCAGAATAGAAAGCTTAAAGTAGCTTAATGGTTCAAATTCTTGTAAAGAAGCTGAATTAGCTAGATGAAATGAAATGAAATGAAAAATACTTTATTTATCCCAGAAGGGAAATTCAACGTTGTAGTAGTTTTTTTTTTTTGTCCAACAATAAAAACAATAATGAAGACAATAATATAATAATAAAGATCAAGGTCTGTTCTTGTTGTGGAGGCTAATGGCTGCAACCAGGAATGATCTTTTGTATCTTTCGGTCTTGCATCGGACCTGAAGAAGCCTCTCACTGAACACCTCTGTTGGAGGTGTTGTGATGTCACCTGCGGTAAGACGTATTGTGTCACTTCCTGTTTGTCTTGGTTGCACTGTTTGGCTGCTGTCTTGTCTGTTCTATTGGCATTTTTTCGGATTCCCACTGATTTACTGTCATTTTTTGCCTTAGTAGTTCATAAGCACTACTCTCTTAGCTGTTCTGCACTCCTGTCTTAAGGGAATCTTTGGTTTAAACTTCTCTTAGCTTTTATTTTTATAATACTGTTCGTTAGCTAGCCTAGCTTAGCTTAGCATGGCTTCTCTTTCACCGTCTCCTGCCTTGACCTGTTCTGTGTGTCAGATGTTTAGTTATTCCTCTGCCTCCTTTACTGATAATGGTACGTGTAACAAATGTAGTTTATTTGTAGCTTTGGAGGCGAGGCTGTCTGTTTTGGAATCGCGGCTCCGTGCTTTTGAGACTCCAGCAGTTAGTCAGGTTCCTTTAGCGAGCACAGAGCCACTGAGACTAGCTTCCCTTAGCCGTCCTCCGGCAAATCCCGAGCAGCCGGGAGCCCAGGCCGGCTGGGTGACGGTCAGAAGGAAGCATAGTCCTAAGCAGCCCCCGGTTCACCATCGCCCCGTCCACGTTTCAAACCGTTTTTCCCCACTCAGCGACACACCCGCTGAGAAACAGACTCTGGTTATTGGCAGCTCCATAGTCCGAAACGTGGCATTAGAGACACCAGCGACCATAGTCAAATGCCTTCCGGGGGCCAGAGCGGGCGACATAGAAGGCTACCTGAAACTGCTGGCTAAGGATAAGCGTAAATACAGTAAGATTGTTATTCACGTCGGCAGTAACGACACCCGGTTACGCCAATCGGAGGTCACTAAGATTAATGTTGCTTCGGTGTGTAACTTTGCAAAAACAATGTCGGACTCCGTAATCTTCTCTGGTCCCCTCCCTAATCTGAGAAACGATGACATGTTTAGTCGTATGTCTTCATTTCGTCGCTGGTTGTCTAGGTGGTGTCCCGATAACAACGTGGGCTTTATCGATAATTGGCAGACGTTTTGGGGAAAACCTGGACTGATTCGGAGAGACGGCATCCATCCTACTTTGGATGGTGCAGCTCTCCTTTCTAGAAATATGGCTGAATTNGATTGTTACCGCACCATTTCACAAACTGACTGACCAGTTCTCTATTACTCAGCTTCTTGTCCCTCACTGATGCACCCAACAACTGCAGAGTATTTCAGAGTATTTCTGCAGATGACAGGACTCAGAGTTATACTGGAAGTCAGAGGTGTACATCGTGAAGAGAAATGGTGAGAGTACAGTTCCTTGTGGTGCTCCAGTGCAGCTGACCTCCATCTCAGACACACAACCTTTCAGTCTCACAAACTGTGGTCTGTTTGTGAGGTAGTCATAAATCCAGGAGGTTGTGGAGGAATCCACCTGGAATTTATGGAGCTTCTCACATAACAAAGCAGGCTGAATTGTGTTAAAAGCACTTGAGAAGTCAAAGAACATGACCCTCAAAGTGCTGCCTGATTGGTCCAGATGAGAGTGTGCTCTGTGAAGCAGGTAGATGATGGCATCTTCAACCCCAAGCCCATTACGGTATGCAAACTGTAATGGGTCCTGAAAGGTGCTGACCTGCTTGTTGAGGTGAGCCAGTAAGAGTCTCTCCAGGACTTTCATGACGTGAGATGTCAGGGCAACTGGTCTGTAGTCGTTTGGTTCAGCTGGTTGTGGTTTTTAGGTACTGGAACAAGGCAGGATGTTTTCCACAGCACAGGAACTGTTTTCTGTCTCAGACTGGTGTTGAAGAGGTGCTGGAGAACTGGACATAGTTGCATTGAGCATGTCTTGAGAACTCTGGGACTGACACCATCTGGACCTGCAGCCAGATGTAGCTGAAAAAGTTTAAATTAGCTGAATTAATTAGTTTAAGTCTGCCAAACATGTTTAAGGAGAACTGATGTTTAGAAGAAACCTAACTGACAATAATAGCTGAATTATTTTGCTAAATGTACTAAAAGAAGTTGAATTTGCAAAGTGCAATTGAAAAAGTTTATCTTACCTACATTAGCTCAATGCAGTTGGAAAAGCCTAAATTAGTTGAATTAACTAAAACAAGCTGAAGGGCTTAAAAGAAGCTGAAAAGCTTTAAATATGCTGAATTAACAGGGGGAATCTGCTAAAACTGCATAAGCAGTGCTTATGTATTCAAAAGCATAACTGTTAATATTAGCTGAAAAGTTTTATTGAATAGTTTAAAATGGTCTAAAATAATATGAAATGACACAAAGCAGAAAAGTGGAAGGTCAGAAGCTTTAAAACAGTTATGAGAGAAAAGATTAAAACATAATGAAAAAGCATTTACACAGTAATCAGGGGTGAAAGTAAGCCGGTACGGCGTACCACTAAGATTTAGTGCCGGTCTTGTGCGAAAATGTGTTCCCCTGAAATATTCTGTTTCCTTTGTCTCGGGAGCGCGCACCGCAGCCAGAGGGGCGGAGCCGACAAGCTACACAGCCCTTCAGATCAGTTTTTCGCTAGACTGAAACTAGACTGATAAAAGGACAAGTTTCCCTGTCGAAGTTCTTGCTTTATTAAGCTTCCGTTAAATCTGTGAATATGAAGACAGGATTTCTCAGCACCCTGAAATATTCCGCCCCCCCCTCCCCCAACATAATGACAACATGACTTGCAGATCTGTTTCTTCTGTTTTTATTCCTTCTTTATCTGATGGGATGTCCTGTGAATGTGAGGACATCGTCAACTACAGAAACCATTATTTTCATACCTGAGTAGAAATAAAAATGCTACCATTACAGTAGGAACCACACTCTCCAAACATTTAAATATAACTTTATTCAACTTATGAACACAACATATTTAAAACAACAGACAAACTCCCCCCCCCAAAAAATAGTCTTCCTAAAAACCCACTTGCCTCCAAAGCAATGATCTGCAAACATTTAGTAATAATACAACATACGTATTTATGACTAATGTTAAACATCAAAGAAAAACTCACCAAAAAAGAATATACTCTTTCTAAAAACACTTTTAACAACACGCCAAACAAAAGCCAGCTTTGGCAGTGGGCTTCCCACACAAGCCTAGTGGTACCATCTTTGGCATGTATCACATTGTATCTAGAGAGAACGACAATTTAAATTTCACTCTATGAAAATCCTCCACCCACAATCTCAAAAATGTGTATTAAATCCAATAAAGCAAATCCATGTTTAGATTTATTACTGTACCAGTCAGTGTCATGTTCCTGCTCCCCACAGTAGCGGCTTTAGACCTTTAGGTTATCTGTTTAAAGTGAAATTAGCTGTGTTAGCCATATTAAAATATACACTATCATGCTTTACAAATTTAACCCAACAAACCAAAATCCTACAAAACTGGTCATTCTGAAAATTGCTGTTGAACACTAAAAGTTTGGAGATAAAGTAAAAACACAGTTTGAGTGAGGTGAGGATCATTTTAGGTGCATGGTGCATCTGAGTTTTCCCTGACTCAGTATTAAGTATTTTGGGGAGCAGTAATAGGTGTTTCTCTCTGTGACTGTCTTAATTCTATGAAAGCCTTTAATAATCAAGAAGATGTTCCACATCTTAACCAGTGGTTCAATGCAGTGTGTCCGTTTACTTTACTGGGCAACATTAGAAAGTATTTCACATTCTGATGTGCGTAATTCAAGTAAACAGCCAATGACCAACTTGTACTGTAACCTTTCCACATCTACACCAGCTCAAATTAGCAAATTAGTGTATATTTAATTTACCTCTCTGCCATAATAAAAACATAGTTATTGAATCAACTGTCAACCTAAACCATCTAAAATATATATTCATATTCACAGAAGTAAGTGTCCATGATGAGAGGACTGTGGACAGAAAAGGACAGACTTGTCAAAATATTTTATTGTCAAAATATTAAAAAGTAAGGAGGGGGGAACAGAATATTTCAGGGTGCTGAGAAATCCTGTCCCCCTGTAACTGACTGTCTCTCTGTCCATCTACATATTTAAAGTAATATAAAACATGGCAACCTAAACAAACAAGAAGTTATAGAAAATAGTGTTTGGCGGATGATAATCATTTCAATTGATATTCAAAAATGTTTTTTTAATCCCAGAGTAAAATTAATCATTGTTGTAGCTCAGACTAATCAAGTCTAACCGCCAGGTTTAGTGTACGTGAATACCGAGAGACTTGATTCTCACGGCGAGTAAAAAAAACACTCAAAACAATTTTCGTTTTCGTTCATTGATTTAACGGAAGCTTAATAAAGCAAGAACTTCGACAGGGAAACGTGTCCTTTTATCAGTCTAGTTTCAGTCTAGCGAGAAACTGATCTGAAGGGCTGTGAAGCTTGTCGGCTCCGCCCCTCTGGCTGCGGTGCGCGCTCCCGAGACAGGGGAAACAGAATATTTCAGGGGAACAAATTTTCGCACAAGACCTGTACGCAGTACCGGAAAGACGGGAGACCGGCTGCCTGCCGCTGGTTTTCGCCAGACCATAGTGTACTTCCGCTCAGCTTAGTGAGTGAATAAGCAAGGCGGAACACACTCATCTGGCCGGGTTAGCCTGCTATGAAGCCTTCATTGAAAATTAATCACGACCGCAGTTTGGGAAAATAGAACTGAAATAACCGACTTTGAGCAAACTGAGCGCCTCAGTTAGCAGTACGCGAGTGCGCATGCGCGTCTATATCCCAAACATTTTCGAAACACAGCGGTTACTATGGGGATAGGTACGTTCGATTTATTGGACTGGAACGTTTTCCACAACCGGGCAACAGACGTCAAGAGACGCCGCCTCCGCTGGACAAGGACAGAGAATAATTACACCTACGAAATTCCACACATTCTTTGGTTGGCTGAATTTCTTGTAACATCATTTAAATATCTGTCAGTTATTATGTGTAAGCATTTTAAATAAAACGGAGGGAAACACCACCAAAACGTCTTGTCATGATGCAAAGAAAAATTACAGCTCTGTTCAAAAGAAAAGAGAGGGACAGTGAAGATGAGGAAAACAGAAGAGGGACACAGAAGATTAGGATTATAACCAGTGAGGAGGATGAGATTAAGAGCCAAGGTGAGGAGGAGGCACCATGTCAAGAAAAAGAAGCAGCTGCAGAAAAATGCACAGGTGACAATGAGGCTGCACCCCCTGTTTATCCTTCCATTTGGACAAGGGGTCATATCTATCTATCTATCTATCTATCTATCTATCTATCTATCTATCTATCTATCTATCTATCTATCTATCTATCTATCTATCTATCTATCTATCCATCCATCCATCCATCCATCCATCCATCCATCCATCCATCCATCCATCCATCCATCCATCCATCCATCTATTCATATATTGTGCATGTATGCTGAAAATTTAAGGCAATATTTGTCACCTTATGCTTGAATTAAAAGTTGATCATAGATATTCTGCCTTTTGTCGTGTTATTTTAGCTGGATCAACCACAGCCAGGGGTTTGTTACTTTTGTGTGTGTGTGTGTGTCGCTGTCCCCCCTCCCCCACACCCCTCTGGGAGTAATAGTACCGGCCATCCATAAAAAACTGGGATTTAGACTCAGTGTGATTGCTATGGTAACCCAAAAATTGAATTTGACATGATGGTTCACTTCTAATGATTGAGCAGACTTCTTTAATATACTACACGGGGTAACAGATACTACTGTGTCTATTATGTGCCATTCTAACAGGGTTTCATGTTTTTTTGTGAATTCTGTTGCTATGGTAACATGAAACCTGATGTAAACATTATTATCAACTTCTCCTGGCCAATCAGATCAGTTTAATGTATTATTTATGCATACAACATCCCCAGACCTCAAATGGAACGTTCAAATGGAAAGTTCGGTTAGAGTGTAACTGCCGACCAGATTAATCTTTTCACAGGCCGAAAAATTTCTTCCTGGGAGCTAAAAAAAAACAACGAATGACACACAGCTGAAAAAGTTTTTTTTAACTTGAAAAGAGCTGAAAGAATTAAAAAGTTGAAACAGTTGAATGTATTTCAATGAAGCTCCAGGAATTCACAAACTTAAATACTTTTTAAAGTTTAAGATATATCAATATATAAAGATGTAGTTTTCAAGGTGAAGAGAGCTGAAGTAGTTGGAAAAGTGAAAAGAGTTCAAAAGTTAAAGCTATAGTGCGTAACTTTTACATGTCCGCGGATGTCCGTTTCAGCCAAGCCACTATTAGAGGAGATGACACAATGCAGATTAAGCCGATCGGCTCCTCAAACATCTCACGGTATTTTTCAATATATATCATTTTTACTTTGCGTGTCCTCCACGACATTCACGCGCTGTCGCACAGGAAATTACGTCTTTTACGTCACAACAAGAAAAATAATAAGAAGAAGAACGCAGTGTCTCGTAGCAGCAGGCAGAACGGGAAAGCGACATGGCGGAGAATCCAAATAAACGGCCGAGAGACACTTATCGGGAAGTGGATCCTACCACGAAAAAAAAAAAAATTCCTCTGGACGTTCGGCAGAGGGACTATTGGCTAAGAAGGAAAGTGACCGAAGGAGAAGGCAAACGCGAATTTGTATCGGCGTGGCTTTTCCTCGGTGGAGAGATCAGGCTGAGGGCAGACACAGATGTTGCCTTGCTGCTGTTGGATCAGTAAGGGACTTGGTTTATAATTATATTATGAGGTATATGTTGCCGTTACATGAACTGGACATAGTACTTTATTATTTTATTCATAAAGACGGTATATGGAGCAGTACATGGCGTGAAGCGAGTGTGTACCGTGGCAAGCAGAATATGGTGTGTCGCGAGTGTTACTCTGTGGAGACGGTGTGTAGCTGAGCTGTAGATAACATGTTATGTTCAGGGGTGCACATAAGTGGTCCGCAGGTCCGCACACACTGTCAAAATATAAAATGCGCACCAGATGAAAACCAGAGCGCCGAAGTTCCAGCTGATCAGCTGATTCTGTCTCTATCTGTGTCAGTTGTGTCTGTCAGTTTGCCAGTGTGACGGTTTTTCAGTCAGTCAGATCAGTGCAGCTGACCCCTGGTTATGTTGTAGGTTATCACTTGCTGAGTATCGGTTGCATGTCATGCATCAATCTGCTGCGTGTGGACACTAAATTACAACTACTTGTCCAGAAAGTACTGTGTATGTGCACACTTGGAACAGGTGAATTTTAGAAAAATACGACTGCAACATGTTATGATATAATGCCTTTTTTTTGGGTCTGTTTTTCACAGGACGACATCTGACCTTGAGACCTTCCACAATCATATTCTAATGTATGCAGGCAAACGCTTTGCCTTCTCTCCACCTGTGTATGAAGCCAGAACTTTGCTTGCTGCATTA
>SSNP01000376.1:0-10380 GCA_006937955.1 Pachypanchax playfairii | reverse complement strand
TTTTTATATGAATTCAAATATGTTGTAAGCCTATTCTTACACTCCATGTACAAGTACTATCATCAGTGGATAACTTTGTGTGATTTCATGATTTTTTATTTCGATGTCCCAAGCTGGACACTTGCTGTAGTGGTACAATTTTACATTTCACACAGTATAATACAATGCCTTATATAACAGCAACAAAAAATATGGATACAGTATCAGTGCTGCTTAGAAATATTACTCGTTGGACACAGTTTTCCACAAATAAAGTCTGAAGTCACTTTCAGTCTCATGTTTTTACTCAGGAAATATAGTTCTCATTAGATTATCCAAAGGTAAGAGACAGTTGTGGCTATGTTTTGCATTCTAAAAAAGAGAGAATTCACGTGCGTGTATGCCGCCCTGGTGATCATTCACTAACCTGTCAGTTACAAATTAGCAGGCACCTTGTCTCCCGTTTGTAATAAGCTATTTGCGTTTCTGCGGAAAATAAATAAAAAATACTATAATTACTTCTTCCGAAGAGTCCATCTTTTTTGAACAGCTGTCCTTATTCAAACAGAATAAAAATGTTGTGAAATCGCAAATCACAGCGGCAGACAGATACCGGTTGGAATCACAACGGCAGAGAGAAAGCGGTTGGGGGCAGTTGGGCGTACGTCATATGGAAGCGCCAGCTTCATTGTTGTAATAACGCAAAAATTCCGCTAGGGGGCGACAGAAGTTACGCACTATAGCTTTAAAGAGTTGTATGTATTTCAATGAAGCTGAAGGGGTTCACAAACTTAAATACTTTTTAAAGATAAAGATATATCAATATCTGAAGACGGAATCTTCAGGTTGAAAAGTCCTTAAGTAGTTAAAAAAGTTGAAAACGTTAAAAAGTTAAGATTTGCATGTATTTTAATGGACAGACAGACAGACAGACAGACAGACAGACAGACAGACAGACAGACAGATAAAGCTGTATCGGGCTGCTGACAGTCTAACAGCAGGTGTTTATCAACATGATCTCTGTGTTTGTAAAGTAAAAAGGCCATTTGTAACTGAACCCTTAAACAGTTGACATTTAAGCAAAATCAATTGAAAAAAGGAAGTGAAGTGAAATTTCATCCCATAAACAGATGAGAAGGGTCGTTGAACTTAAATAGATATTGAAAATGAGTCAGCATTTTAAACCAGAAATCATGTTAATATCAGAAAAAGCATTCATTTAAAATTGACTGATAAATTCAGAAGGCTATACAGAAAAAGAAACTGTAAGACAGAGTAAAGCACAGATAGACATATGAACAGACAGTTCATGAGACACACAGACTCTGTACAGCAGAAGGCCCCAATGCGTGTGTGAGAAAAGGAAACACACGCCCATATATGGAAAATCCCCTAATATAACTTGATACAGGCGAAATGGATGAATACATGTTCCCAAACAGGAAGCCGCCGTTTAAAAACGATAACAGCTATCAAAAAAATTCTTGAACTGTAGGTGACAGAAAGCTTTGAAGCCGATTCATATACATTTTCAGCTTTCTACAATCTTCTGTTTGGGAGAAATGACGATGCGAACATGTTGTACTTTAGCCGCTGAAGAGAACGAAAAAGCTGATTTTTTGAATGGAAGTCTATGAGAGTTTTCTCGGACCAGTCCTGCTTCTAGGCCACATTGTGAGACAACTATAGCAGCTAGAAAAATGAGAGTTACACTGTTGTGAAGCTGACAAAAATCCCCACTGTTTGATCTATAATTTGTGTGTGTACCACAAATGGTTTGGGTGGAGGGACATTCTTTTTGGCTTTTTAAAAATTAAAAATGAGGATCTCCCACTCTGGCGCTAGAGTGTGTGGCTGTCTGAAATCAACGTTCCCTAAGCGAACTACTCCCTCCTGCCTCCACACCGTCCATGATACACTCACAAATTATACATCAAAACGCAGGGATTTTTGTCTGCTTTCAGATGATGTAACTCTTATTTCTCTAGACCTTACGGTTCTCCTGCTGTGGGTTCCAGAAGCAGGCAAAGTCCACATCTCCTCCCGATCTTTTCCATTCATTTTATGTCAGATTTGAGGCGTGCAAGTTGAAAAGTTTTAAAAACTTAAACTGTGATTTCTCAAAAACCATAAAATATATCAAAAAGCTAAATCATACGACAATAGCTGAATGTCTTGTGACTTGTTTAAAAGTTGAATGAAGTTTCTAAGTTAAAGTATGCTGAAGTAGTTGAAAAGCAAAGTAATTGAAGGAATTTGAAGAATTTGAAGCGATTTCAATGTATTTCAATGGGGCTAAAAAACGTGCAAAAACTTTAATAACTTAAAAAGTTGTAGAGATATCAATACCAAAAGTCATAGCACCCTTGTCCTGAACAAGCTGAACAGTTTGATATATAAATTGTTGATATTGGTTGAAAACTGTGGGACGAGTTAGATGCCGAAAAACGTACGGAGATATAATAATAAGAAGTAGGAAGTAGTAAGAAGTCGGAATGAAGAAAAACAGAAAAACATACAGTGTGAATGCCTTCCAGCATTCACACTAATTATTCACTCTCCGTAACTCTCTCAGCTATAACCCTCTAAAATGGCTCCCTGAAGAAGAACTGAGCTACAACAACATTTAATTTCTCTTCTGGGATTAATAAATTATTTTTTAATTGAATTGAACATCATAGCTCCCACCCAGCAGTGTAGAAACCAATGAGTTTATATTTATAGAGGGGACATGCCATGGTGTTGTGTGCAAAATTGGCCACCATTTTGAAAAAGGGGAAATTCCTGCTCACTGCAGTGCGTAGAAGTATGAGTGAGTATGTGAGTGTTCACATGTACAGTGGTACCTTGTTAATCACGGGAGTTACTTTCTAAAAATAACCTGCAATAGGAGAAATCCAAGAATTCGTCAGCTTTACTTTTTACAATTATTATAGCTGTTTTAAGGTTGTAAAACCCCTCACTAAATAATTTATACACTTCCCTCTCTTTTTAGGGTGCAGGAGATAACACAATTAAGTGTAAAAAAAATGGTGAACCACAGCATAGTGAGGGGCCACTGTAATAAACATGTAGTTGCTAGATATATTTACATAGCTTCTAGTAATGCATAGAACACACTATACTCCATAGATTTTTCTATATGTCCCGTAACTATGGAGTATTAATTAAGTGATATTGTGACAGCACTATAATAATTATAATGTCACTGTTAGGTCTTATTTATGAAGCTCCAGTTCATGACAAATTCATTTCAAGGCACTTTACAGAAAAATTAACCAATTAATATTAAAACATTTCCTATTGTCGCGTTAACTTAGGCATAATAATAGAAATGGGGAAATTATTAGTTATTACACTTAGCTCAAGTTATGCCTTTTGTTTATAGATCTCAGCTTTGTTAAAGATCATGATTTCACACAGAAGAAATTGGAGTGACAACCGTACTTTAAATATATATAGGGATTTATTCACACATATTCACAATATTAACAAGTTATGAAAAGAAAATTGAATGATTCCAAATGAGGTTACTGAAAAAACAGGGAATTAAAGTGTTACGGAACATAACTAAATCAAGAGAAGAAAATTACTGATTAAGTAATTGTGATTCTGAAAGAGAGAAACAGTACTTGATAAAATGAGTACTCTAAAAAAATTAATAAAACAAATAAAAATAAAAGAATGGATCAAAAACTAAAAGTAATTATGGGTCTTCTTGTGGCTCAAAATTATCAAAGCATATCAAATTATGGACACCACCATTACCACTGCACCTGACCGTCTTCTGGATTCAGCAAGTAGAGGTGGGCACCGGATTGGGTTTCGCTCCAGGTGGTTCCTCCCCGCAGACGATACCTCTCAGGGTCCCACTCAGATAGGCATGTCAGCCTTGGCACAGCTTGAATCAATGACGGTGGTTCGGTCGTTCTAGACACTCTTGTGGTCCAAGGTTTTGAATGTCCAAAAATGTTTGTCAATCACCAAATTTGTGGCACTGGTGAGAAAAAAAAAATTATGCTTTGAAGTAAGGAGCTCAAGGTTTCAAAAGAATTGAAAAATGCTCAATTAAAATAAAAAGTACCAAATAAGTAAAATGTCAAAGAAAGAAATAAAATATATTTAAAAAACGTAGTTGCTAAAAACAAAAGACGAGGAGATCAGTCTTCCTCGGGCACCGGCTTTAAGTTGGTTCCCAGTTTTAGGTCTTCATCAGTGATGAAGAGGGGCAAGCTTCTTCCTCCTTTCACACTGGAAAACCAAGGAAAGGACCTCGACTGGGCTGAGGGCCTCGACTGGACAGGATTCAACTGGACTCAACTCAACTAACTCAACCAACTCTAAGGGTGGAACCTGAGCTCGAGGCTTTTTTCGGGTCTGGATAAAAGGACGGACTTGTGGTCACAGGGCCAATCAGACTTCAGTTGGCCAAAGAAAGTTTACGACCCTTTGTGTGAAAAGGGAGAAGAAAAAAAACTCTAAAGTGTCTTAATTCTGAATTAAATAAAACGGTATCTCTTTCTCTCATTCAGAAACAAAAAACACAAATGGTCTAAAGTTTATCAAACACGTATGTGACTAAATCAACAAAAGTCGACTTCAGAATTATTAAATAAATCATTATCATGAATTTTACCACAGACCACATGGTAGAATATCTGCATTTTCAGTAAATCATTAAAATAAAGCATTCTATAGTAAGTGAGACTAAAGTTAAACTTCTGAGCGTAAATGACCATTTTAAATTCATCAGTCACTTTACTGCCAGTGACTCACTGGCAGACGATTTTTATAAGAAACTAGAGAATTTCACCTTTTTACTTTGTTTTGTTCAGCAAAACATGGGGGGACAAAGCACATTTTGTCCCCCTGTCCCCCCCATAAACAAGGCCCATGGTGGAAAGGAACGACTCCCTTTTAACAGGAAGAAACCTCTAGCAGAACCCGGCTCAGGATGGGCGGCCTTCTGCTTGAGCCGACTGGGGTCTGAGCTGGCAGGAAAGACACAGACAAACACCGATGGATTTGGGCCAGTCATCATGTCTATAGAAAGATAAACAGAGAAACAGTTAATGGCAAAGACAGCAGAGAGAAGAAATGTGGTCAGTATGTCCTCCGGCAGTCTAAGCCTATAGCAGCATAACTAAAGGGAAAGCTCAGGAGAACCCAAGTTAACCCTGACCATAGGATTGTGTATAAAGGAAAGTTTTAAGTGTATTCTTAAAGCTATGCAAGGTGTCTGCCTCATGGATAAAAAGTGGAAGTTGGTTCCACAGGAGAGGAGCCTGATAACTAAAAGCTCTTCCTCCCATTCTACCTTTAGAAATTCTAGGAACTAACAGCAGACCTGCAGTCTGAGAGCAAAGTTCTCTGTTTGGAACATATGGAACAATAAGATCTTTAACATAAGATGGAGCTTGGTCGTTCAAGGCCTTATACGTCTAAAGTAAAATTTTAAACTGTATTCTGGATTTCACAGGGAGCCAGTGAAGTGATGCTAAAACAGGAGAAATATGATCTCTCCTTCTAACCTTCATCAGAACTCTGGCAGTAGCATTTTGGATCAGCTGGAGGCCTTTAACAGCACTATTAGAACATCCCGATAATAAAGAATTACAATAATCAAGTCTAGAAGTAATTAATGCATGAACTAATGTTTCTGCATCACTTTGATTCAGAATGCTCCTAATTGTAGCAACGTTATGCAGGTGGAAGTAGGCCGTCCTGGTAACATGCTTTATATAAGAACTAAAGGACATGCCCTGGTCAAAGATAACACCCAGGTTCTTTACCTTCTTGTTGGAGGCCAAATTAATGCCACCCAACATAGATAACTGACTACACAACTTGTTCCTAAGGTTCTCAGGCCCAAAAGTCACAACCTGCTGAATATCATCAGCATAAAAAATGATTTTTATACCATGTTGTCTAATAATTTTACCAATCGTTAGCATATATATACTAATGAGGATTGATCCAAGCACTGAACCCTAAGGAACTCCATGACTGACTCTGGTACATAAAGAAGATTAATTATTTTCACAAACAAACGGAAATCTTTCAGTTAAATATGATTCAAACCAGTTTAATGCAGTTCCCTGAATTCCTATATCATATTTAAGCCTCTTCAATAGGATCTTATGATCTAGTATAGTATCAAACGCAGCACTGAGATCTAACAGGACAAGCATAGACACAAGTCCACTGTCTGAGGCCATGAGCATATCATTAGAAACTTTCACCAGTGCTGTTTCAGTGCTATGAGCTCTAAATCCTGACTGGAACTCTTCAAAACTCTTAACCAGATATAACAAGGATCATAAAATCCCTGCATGGGAGGGTCACATTTAGAAATTTCCTGAACAATATCCTGGCATTTGTGGCAGCTATGGACAGGAGATTAGAAGAGGCCATCTTCACGATGCGGAGCTTTTACAGAATACTTCCTGATCATCCAGTCCAGCACATCCACACTAACTTTGGTGGGATTGTAGTAGACCACAGGCTCGGGTTTGGCTTTTGGACCATTGAGATTACCGGCTGAGGTGTGAGTAGTGCTCAGAATGTACACATTTCCTTTTCTTTGCACTTATTGTCAGTGCTGCTTCTTTGTTCTTCTGTGCCTGGAAAGCCCATTTTGCTCACTGACGCAGGGCAGCAGGGTCTCTCTTCTGTTTTGAAACAAAGAGCCAGTCTGCAGTTCTTGTGCAAGAGAGGTGAAAAAGTAATCACTTGTAATATGTCTTCCCACTGACATTCTTAACAGAAGGGATACAACACCAATCTTTTCGTAAGTGCAGGATTTGAACTTTGGGATGACACCTCCTGTCATTTACAACAAGTAGAAAAGTTGAGTTTTAATATATCTTCTGTAATTTCACTCATAAGACTACAATGTCATGATGTGAAGTTGCAGTGGACTCCATGTCAAGCACAGGGTACAGACCAGGGACAAGAGAGAAGGTTTAACAATTTAATATTTGACTTGAGATTTTTACATTCATCATTTCGATTTCTTAAGCAGATCGGTCGGTTTTCAGGACACAGGAAGGAGCGTTCAGCTAGGAGCAGCGTCGGAGCAGAGAGGAACTGGGGCTGCACAGAAGGTGAACAGGTAAGTGACAATCCGGGATGATGCAGGAGTGGATTATTCATGAGAGAGGTAGTCTTACTTTTCTTGAAGGCGAGGGCTGGCTTTGGGAGGAGGACCCAGAGATCCGGGGCTGAGGTTGGCATGTGAGTGTGCGTTGGAGGGCAAACAACTTTGATATGCCTTTTGTGTGAATACAGGCAAAATTCAACTCTTAAAGACTATTTGCAGCACTTCGGACAGCATCTGAAAAATCACGAGACTGTAAATTGTATTTTTCAAAGTTGCTCGTATAAACAAATGTTTACGGATCATTCAGGACTCATAGATATAGAAATCACAAGTCATCCTCTGTAAGCGATTTAAAATCTGATATCCGATATAAATCTGATATATATCTGATATATACAGCCAATCCATCCTTCTTCTAAGGACAGTAATGCTGATGATTTACACAAGGATGTTTCAAAGGATGAAGTAGCAAGTTCAGTCTTTGACACACACAGTACTGAAGACTTGTTCAATGCTATAGAGCGCAAAATTGCCTCAGTGTTGTTGAAACTAGAGCACGTTTTCCTGGTCCCTAGTGTGGCTATTGATGAGCTCTTGCAGGAGCTGCACTATTTGATAAGCGTCGTTTCAGTCCCCGTCACCTATGACACCATAATCCAGCTACTGCAGGAATATAACTGCCAAGTTGACACAGCAGTGTTACAGGAGTTGGCCTCTTTGCTGTGCAAGTCAAATCCTATTCAAACTGCAGTTGGAAATAAAGGTCCTCTCTCTACATCTTGGAAACGAAAGGCATACTACAAAAAACATTTCAGCGTTGTAGAACCCTTGGAGTATGTGCTAGACCGAAAGAATAGGTCATTCCAGTATGTTCCAATACTAAAGTCATTGCAGCAGATTCTTAGTTGCCAGTCAATACTAGATAAAGCTATTAATTTGAAAATCTCATTATAGAGGGGGTGATGGACTGAAATATACATGCTTCTTTGATTCACTCAACTTTCAGCAGAATGAATTGCTCTGTAATGAGACTGCTATTTCATTGATACTGTACGTGGACGAATTTGAAATTTGTAACCCCCTTGGCACGTCCAAGAAAGAACATAAGATCTTGGGTGTTTACTGGATTTTAGGTAATTTACCTCCAGGGTCCCACTCATCCCTGTCTTCCATAAATTTAGCTGCTTTGATAAATAGTAATGATGTTAAGCAGTATGGGTATGAAAAAGTGCTTGAACCTCTGGTAGATGATCTTGTCACGTTGGAGCAACATGGAGTTTTTATCTCCAAGCTGGGAAAGACTATAAAGGTCACTGTTCAGTGCATTGTTGCTGATAACCTAGGTGCACATAGCATTGCAGGATTCGTGGAGAATTTCTCTGGAACATATGTGTGTAGATTCTGTACAGCAGAGAGCGAAGAATTTCAGACTAAAGAAGTTAATTCTGGAGCATTTTGTCTGAGAACCAAGGGAATTCATGCTGTTCATCTTGAGGCTGTCAGAGAAAAAGAAGTGCCACATTTTGGTGTGAAAGGGGTTTGTTTGTTATCGCAGAAACTCTCATACTTTAATGTGACTACAGGTTTTCCCCCTGACATAGCACATGATCTCTTTGAGGGTATTGTCCCTTTTGAGATAGCATTGTGTTTGACTGTCTTTGTAAGTAAAAAATATTTCACATTGAAAGACTTGAATGAAGCAATCCAAACTTTTCCTTTTAAGTGGAATGACAAAAAAAATCGTCCTCATCCTGTACCTCTTTCATATTCAACAAAGAAAAGGATCGGGGGGAATGCACATGAGAACTGGGGCCTTGTGAGGTTTCTACCCCTTTTGATTGGAGACAAAGTTCCTGCTAATGAACCTGCATGGCAAGTCCTTACTGATTTAAAAGATATTGTAGACCTTGTAGTTACACCTTTTCACACCAAAGAATCTATAGCTTATTTGGATAGTAAAATATCTGAACACAGGCTGAGATTCAGAGAGGTTTTCCCTGACCAAAGAATTCTTCCCAAACACCACTATTTGGAGCATTATCCTCAGCTCATTGAGCAGTTTGGTCCCCTGGTTGCGCTATGGACGATGCGTTTTGAGGCAAAACACAGCTTCTTTAAAAGGGTTGTGCGTCACACAAACTGCTTCAAAAATGTGCTCCTGTCATTGTCACAGTGGCATCAATTCCATATGTCCCACCAGCTACACCTGTACAGCTTCCCCACGCCAACTCTGGAAGTTAAAAATGTTTCCTCCATTCCCATTGATGTTCTGCATGAGGAAATATCACATGCTGTGAAGCAGATGCACCCAAACCTGGATCTTTTGTGCATTGCAGAAGATGTGACTTATGAAGCTTTATCTATAGGAAGGGCATGATTATTTCACATGGGGAGCTTGCAGGCCTGCCAGAGTTTTGTGAGATCATTCAGATGATCATTCTCCACTGAGAAACCACTTTTTGTTGTCAGACGGCTTGATGCTTGGTACACTGAACATTATAGAGCCTATATACTGACCACATCGGCAAGGGGAATTCAACTTCTTGAACACCACAGTCTTGCAGACGCGTACCCACTGGCTGGCTACACGATTCAGGGGAGGCGCCTTGTGCTTCCAAAAAGATATATCCACGTATAAAGTTACATTATGGCTTATGTTTTATGATTTAAAATGTGCATGATTACACTTCAGAAATTACTGTCTGAACTGTACAATTTTATTAAAATTATTCCATGAGTAATTTAAAATAAGCTTTTCATGACATGAAACATCTTATTCTGTATCTCCAAGAAAACTGCAAGCTCAAACTGCAACCTTTTGTCAGTCTTCTGAAGGTAGATATCACTATATACAGTGGGGCAAAAAAGTATTTAGTCAGCCACCAATTGTGTAAGTTCTCCCACTTAAAAAGATCAGAGAGGCCTGTAATTTTCATCATAGGTATACCTCAACTATGAGAGACAAAATGAGGAAAAAAAATCCAGAAAATCACATTGTCTGATTTTTAAAGAATTTATTTGCAAATTATGGTGGAAAATAAGTATTTGGTCAATAACAAAAGTTAATCTCAATACTTTGTTATATAGCCTTTGTTGGCAATGACAGAGGTCAAATGTTTTCTGTAAGCTTTCACAAGGTTTTCACACACTGTTGCTGGTATTTTGGCCCATTCCTCCATGCAGATCTCCTCTAGAGCAGTGATGTTTTGGGGCTGACGCTGGGCAACACGGACTTTCAACTCCCTCCAGAGATTTTCTATGGGGTTGAGATCTGGAGACTGGCTAGGCCACTCCAGGAC
>SSNP01000375.1:201692-224842 GCA_006937955.1 Pachypanchax playfairii | reverse complement strand
CCTTCTGGACGTACTCTGTGTGATTAACCCTGCTCTCTCCAGGATTATCTCCCCTGCTCCTCACGATCTGAGGATTTCTTCGTGCCCAGTGTATGATCGCCTGGAACCACCATCTGTCTCCCTCCAGCCTTCTCACCCGACACTGGACTCATCAACTCCCTGCACAGCACCGCACTGGACCTGCCCTCCCTCCAAGCTCAGCTTCAAACATCACTCTGTGAGTTTCCTTCTCACCAGACTTTGTTCATCTCAAGAATCAACTTATCTGGATTTGGAACTAACCGTCTTCTCTATTACAGTGCTGAGACTTTCCCTGACGCACCGGATCACCAAGCACATTCACGCACTGTACATAGATATTGTAAATAAACTTTTCACTTTTGCACCTGAGAGTTTGTCTGAGTCTGGGTCCTTGCAATGTGGGTCACAAAACTGACTGAGCCCGTGACAGTAACAGAGTGTAAAGCAGGAGTGATGAGGACAGAGGAAGCTTCAGTGCTGACACACAAACTAGAAAAACTAAATAACAAACTGTAGGAATCAACACAAACACACCAATAAACTCCATCAAGTTGTTACTGAACATGCCAAACTCAAACAACAACAACACACAGTGCTGCTGAAAAATGAGTAATACAATAAACTAGGGATGCACAGATACTAGTATCGGGTAACGGGGCCGATACCATTCTAATGTACTCGGATCGGTATCAGTTAGTTAACCAATACCATGAACTGATACTTAGAATGTGGAAACGTCACAATAATTTGACAGTTAATGTTTATTTTCCACTTGAAATTTTGGTTTTGTGGTTAATTTTATTAATATTTTACTTTTTATCTAATTCACCATCATTTGTTGTAACAGAGAAGAAAATAAAATCTGTCTTCCAATTGATTACATTTTTTTGTGTGGTAGAAGTATCAGTACTCGGTATCGGCAAGTACTCAGATCCAAGTATTATTGTTTGAAAAAAGTGGTATCGTTACATCCCTACAATAAACTTACAAAGAATGGAGTTAAAAAAAAACAACATGAGAACAATCACAGAACTCAAAAACTTACAAGGTAGGAATAGAAACAAGAATTAAAACAAAATATTCCCAAAACTCTAAAAGGAAGTTGGTTTATTGACTTTTACACCAAAACAGTCACCTAACGGCAGCTAGAACATTAACAGCTGAGTTTCAGGTCATTTTATTGTTGAAAATTCAACTTATATTCAAATGTATTATGTTGAGGTTGCGTTCAGACAGGTACGCTGCCACAGCTGGTACAACATGCACTTTTCACCATCGCACTGAATTTGAACACAAATAACAATAAACTAAAATAATATTAAATAAAAAATGAGAATGACCATTTTCTCTAAAAACAAAATGAAGTGATTTAAATATTCAAATATCTTTAAAGTCTAACAGCAATACAAAATTAAAAATGAACATTAGTTAATTGTTTGTTGGACAATTAACCCTCCAAACACCCTTTAATAACACCTTTCATCCTCATGCATAAAAGTGTTAATAAAATTATATAATCTTTCAAAGGTTCTGTTTTTTTACATGAATTTCATCCTTAGCGTCAGTCCTTTCAAAATATGATAAATATTTGTGTTTTTTTAGATTTAACCCCTTTAATACCAGGTTTTGTCATTAAAACCTGAACTGTAAAAAATAGAAAAATCAGCAAAAATTAAATTAATTTTCCATGTGCAATATCTACAGAACTTTTTTCTGGGGGGGATTGTAAGAGTCTTGGAGTGTCACAAATGTGCATAATTGTTTTTTTTACTTTATATTTTTTCTGAAGTGTCAGATTTTCCCAAAAAAAATCACAGCTTTCACCCTGGAGTGCAAAAAATATGCACTAGAGACTTAAGTGTTAATAAAATTATATAATCTTTCATAAGTTCTGTTTTTTTACATGAATTTCATCCTTCGCTTCAGTCCTTTCAAAATATAATAAAATATTTGTGTGTCTTTGAGATTTAACTCCTTTAAAATAGTTTAAAAAGACCTAAATTAAGAAATGTTAGCTTAATTTGCTCATTTGTTCTCTCTATTCCAGAGTTACGTGTATTTATTACTTTTTATTTTGCAATTGTAGCAACCACAAAACTTCCTCAAGCAAGAAGAAATGTTGATAAAATTTTCTGCATAAATTATAGTGTTTTCTCACAAACACAGAAAACTTGTTTAAAACAAAATCAGATGAAAAGGTTCTTGATCTTTTCATCCGAGTGATGATACAAACCAGTTGTTGTTCATCTACCTTTCCCAGGAGCTCATGGAGGCCGAGGATCTGAGCAGTAAAAACTCCAGTTCCGATGAAGATACTTGGAACAAGACCCAGGAACCCTCTTAAGTTCTTCGGTGCGATCTCACCGAGGTACATCGGTACAACACTCAGAGAGATGCCTAAAAGCACAGAAGCAGAGAAGACTTGTTCTGCTAATAGATCTCTCTATAGAAACATTTCAAACAAAACTATATATAATATCAAGAAACGATCAGACATGTAGAATAATTCAGAACAGGAACCTCTGAATGCACGTTGTTCACAATGTTTTTGTAATGTCAGACAAGAAGGCGGTTGAACCCAGTAATGTGTGACACACACTCAGGCAGATAATGATGTTTATTGAAACTGCAGAGCTAGAAGACCTCCCACGCCAGGTAATGGGTGGGACACTTCTGAGGGTGGAGAAGAATGGTGAGTATCCACAGTAGAAGGAGCTAGCATCTGCTAGCGACACCAGGCCAGAAATCTGGCCAAAATAATACAGGAACCAGGAACAGGACAGGGGTAATCAGGGTCGACAGGTACAGTCCGTAATCCAGAGATCAGAGCCACAAACAAACACAGGTCACCCACGGTATGGGTTGGCAAACAAAGGCCAGCAGGGATCAGACTGGAGGCAGAATCAAAGAAGCAGTCCAAAGGTCCAGAAAAGTCAGAAAGCAACCGTATAAATCCAGGAGGGGGTAAGCAGGAGGCAGAGTCAGGCACGGTCCAAGATCAGAATTTCTTAAGATCAGCTAAATCAGATAAACAGAGCTCAGAAGAGAAGGTTTGATCTTTGCAGCACCAAGACAAACAACAGACTAGCAAAGAACACAGGGGAACCTCCTCTTATAAAAGGTGTGTGGAAAGGTGGAGATGATCAGGGCTGATGACTGCTCCCAGGTGGAAAGGATGAGAATAATTGAGCAGCCACCAGACTCATGACAGTTTTAGGATGAACAAATTCTGACAAATTAGTTCTGACATCAGCTTATTTTATGAACTAGTGCATGGTCAAATCTCCTTCTGAACATGTCTCAACTTTGAATACAATTTAATGAATACGGGTCCGTTTTTGTTTTTTTTCCCGTTTATTATGAAAATACTCATGACCAATATTTACATTGTTTAAGCAAGAAACTGGTGTCATGCAGAAACTGTCTATTAAAGAAGCCATTTCACACATATTTCATGACTTTGTGGTTATTTCTTAAGTATTAACCAGTAATACGAAACATTTTATAACTAAAAAACGTCAGGAAACACTGATTAACAGACCTTTCAATCTGTCTGCGTCAAAATTCGGCTGGTTCCGTAAGGCTTCGGGCTGTAACTCATTAATATTCATTATACTAATTTGCTGGACTCTGATTGGCTAACAAACTAGCCTATCAGAGCAAGGTATTGCTGGGTTTCACTCACTTGACTCGGAAGCCACGCGAAACTATAATGGGGGTCAGGAAGTGTTTCACTTGGCCACAACAACACAGCGCGATGTCAGAAAGCGACTATAGTAAGGCTTTAAATGGACTAGCACAGACGCGGTATCGCGAAAAAATATATCTTCATTTAGGTTATGACCCGTATAGTTAAAAAGATTGGACTTTAAATACAGTCTGGAGGATTTACCCTGTATTGAAGCTATCGACAAACTCTCGTCCTGCATACCTCTTTTTACACAGCAAATCAAATGAAAGTCTTCAAAAGCCTGGAAGTCTACAACTATTTTGTTCAGTTTGGGTCAACGATTTAGGATCCAGAGAAGCTTTAAATGGCTGTCGTCTTGTTTTTGCACGGGTAAGTCGTGAGTTGTGCTACTTTTAATTTGTGATAATAATACTATTGCTAATGCTAATAACGAGTGTGTTTATGTGCTAGTATCTACATGTAAATACTTATTATGCCTTTTTAAATCCAAATTTCTGTTAGATTTGTTTGATTTTAAGTAATTTCTCTCTATATATTTCTATAATGTAGTTCAACCATTCAGAGATCCACAGAACCCCCCTAAAAACATGGTTTGTGACCAGAGAAAAACTTGTTTACCTGTCATTTTTGTAGATGTGTTTCTAAGTAAATGTTCACTAAAACACTAGAACATTTATTAAACCCTTTTATTAAACCTTTTAGAAAGTGATCGCTGCAAACTCTAGCATTGTCCGTTTCTGCGCCTCTTGTTTTTAGCTGGAGATAAGTGATCCATTTCTGCCGTCTTCTTTCGGTAAGTTTTTTTAAATTAAGACCTTTGTGGCACACGACTTTCGAGACACGAAAAAAACGTTTGTCTTTCTCCCGATTAGAGCGGTTGCAACAACCGTAGACCCCACAGATTTTGGGTATTTTTAAGCCGAATCAGCAGAGTTCAGCAGGGTTCTGTGCAGCGGCTGTTACTTCCTGACCCCCATCTGCATTTGGTGATGTCAACGCTACATCATGTGAAACCCAGCAATACTGTTTCCTGCCTCGCTGCACATGGTAACATCAGACGTTCTCTCTTCCTGTTTGCTACGTCTTATGCTAACAGCTTTTAGCTAGCAGCATGCTAGGTGTGGTTTCAACTGCAGGAGCTGATGAATACTAACAAACAAAGGAGTTGTGATGTAACAGATACAGGCCGTTCGGACTCGGGAGAACTCAGGTTTTATCACCACCTGCGTAGTTTGAGAGATTAAAACTGAAAGAGAAGTTGTTGACCTGTTTTCACCCACTATGAAGGTAAGAACACCTGTGGAGCTAAAATATTCAACAGAAACCTCCGAAAAAATGTTTTAATGGAAAGGCCTCTTTAAGCAAGAGAGAAACTGGCCTCATGCTGAAACTGTTACTTAGAAACACTCCAGTGTAGTCTGTGTGGCGTTGCACCTCTTGGCTACCAGTTGTCTGTTCCACTCATCGTCTGGTTGATGTGGCTAGTGTTCCCTGAGTCCACCAGGTAGCCCAGCAGGTCTCTGGCACATGTGATGGCTTGAGATCAGGTGCTGATGGCAGCAGTTCAGGGTTCTCCTGGTCTGTGTCCTCCACATCCGATGTGCAGCTGGTTTCTGTGCCATGCACCTGTTTACGCAGGTGCTGCTCCCAGCAGCATCCAGCTCCTCCACTGCAGGAGCGTCGGTGTCTGTCTGTGATCACTGTCCGTTGGCGGGAGGAAGTTTCACTGATTTTATTTTTTGGGGTGGACAAAAGTGTCCATTGTCCTGAACAGCGGGATGTCCACTCCAGAGGGGTTGTATAAGTAGTAAGAATGCTTGGTCGGCCCAAAACCTGTCCGCTGGATAGGGGTGTCCACTCCAGAGGGGCGTCCACAAGGCGGGGTTTCACTGTATAAATAAGTTGACTTGAATTTTTCTAACACAGACACCAGCCTAAGTTTCTTGTTTGTGTCTCACCAGTCAACACAGGGATGTTTAGAAATACTTGATTTGGCTAATGTAATTGATTTAAAGATAATTTTTAACTGAAGCAGTGATGCACATGAGTGAACATGTTCTGCATGAACATAATGATGAACAGTATGTGCTGCATACCGGAGTGAATTCCTGTGATGAAGCGGCCAAATATCACCATCTCAGGTGACCCACACATCCTGCTGAAGCCCATGAGTGAGCCTGCAATAAACACCAGCACTGTTGTGTTGACCACTGTGCCCTTCCTGAAAAGATAAATGTAAACAGAAGGCAGGCATTCAGAATATCCATAAAAACACATGACACATGTAGATTTAGTAAAAAACAAGGACAAATGCAGTTTATTGTTCTACAGTAAGAACATGATGTTATCATAGACATGCTGTACGTCTCAACAGTACAAAACACTTGCATGGCTGTTCATATGTTCTGGCAGTAACAGGTCTGTAGAATGTGAATGTTCTTTGTCAATGTTCACCTGCACTGAAATTGTAAAAAATTATAAAGTTGTATTTTCATCTGCATGATGGACAAAGAAAAACAATCATGTTTTAAACACTGAACATATCAATCAAGCGTTGATTAATGATAAACATTAAATCAAACTGGAGTCATCAGTGAGTAATTATAATTTAAAAATAATCCCAATATCTGCATCTAAACTGGAGATATTGTAGATTCTGCAGCAGTCAGACGTGTGGCCTACACATACACTCAGATTACACATAAGGAGATTTAACTGAACCAATCACATGACTTTTATTAACACCAGGGCAGCACCAAATGTTTACAAGAAAGGAATTTAATTTATATGCATGAACTACTTTTCAGTTTTATTGTTTATCATCTTCTATACTCCCTTGTTCCTGTTCGGGGTCTCCGGTAGTTACTGGATGGGAGGAGGGGTCACAGTCACACCCTGAACTAGTTGCCCGTCCATCGCGGGGCCACACAGATAAACAACCCCTAATTACACACTCACACCTAGAGCCAGTTTAGAGATCTAACTAACCAAGTCCCCAGAGAAAACCCATATATGCATATGGAGAACATGTAAACCGGTCCAGGCCAGGTTCTGAACACGTTCTTGCAGCAAGGCAAACGTGCAACCAACTGCATCACAGTACAGCCATTTTTATTGTTTAGATTTATTAATGTAATTTCAGTGACCTAATTTAAACTGTGAAGGTTCTTCTTTATTAATTGTAAAATGTCTTTTCATTATAAAATTACAGATTGTTGGACGATTTTTAACTGGGACTGCTTTGAAGCAACATATCACTCCTGTACTGGCTAATCTGCACTGGCTGCCAATCCGCTATCGGATTAAATTTAAGATCCTTTTATTTGCTTTTAAATCTTTGCATGCGCTCGGGCCACCCTACTTGGCGCAGCTTCTCTGTCCCTATGTCCCGAGGCGTTCCCTGAGGTCCTCTGAGCAGCACCTGCTGCAGGTTCTTCCAGCCCGCTATAAGGTGAGCGGGGTGAGTTTGCGCCCCTAGCTTATGAAACCAGCTCCCCATGACGGTCAGACTCGCCCCATCTCTTAGTATTTTAAAAATCCGTTTAAAAACTCACTTTTACTCTCAGGCTTTTAGCTCTGCTGGGGCAGTTTAACCCCTAGTTGACCTTATTTTATTCTTCCTTGTTTTATAGTATGTTTATTTTTATCCCTGTATTTGTTGTTTTTTTTAATGTACAGCACTTTGGTCTGCGTTGTTGCAGTTTTTAAAGGGACTTAAGGCAGCTTTACAAAATCTGACTCAGTGCTGCCGCGACAGGCGCTGTGGCTAACTGCAGCCACCAGCCAAGCCGGCACGGGAGCGTGCACAGACACTTTACAGACGGTTCGTCTTCACAGCACTGCACCGGGGAGGCTAACATACTTCACGTCAGGTCTCTCCACTCTGTTATTTGATTTGATCTCATCATTTTCATACTGTATCAGGCTCTAAACACGACCTATAATGTTTTCTCACCTGGTCACAAGGAAATGAGCCATGTCAGCATCCGTTTTCACTCCCAAATGCAGCTGAAGTTCCCTCCATGAACCAAACGCATATCCAATATTTATGCGGGTGCCTGCCCGGCTTCGGTCATATTTTTTTTTGACTCACGAGATGCCGCTGATAAAGTCTTTTTTTTCTTCGTGGTGCCACTTTTTTGGGGGGTGAGAGTGGATGCAGGTCTTTGCTGGCTGCAGAAACATCCATAAGTATACCTTCAGTGTTTGAATCCAAGTCCACGGCGGCCATGTTCTTCCTGTTCAAGAGCTGTCGGCAACGCGCATGCAGCGTCAATTTACGTCACATCACTACAACTGCGCGGGAAATTCGGACGTCGAACTGCAGCGCATTATGTAGCACACAGCGTTTCCAAGGCAACAGACATATATGCGGATGGCTTCGTTATTTTGGGTTTTTAATGCTTCATGACCCATTAGCATTGAATAAACTGGAAATGCATGTGTAGTTTTTCACAAATCTTGCCTTATGTCCCTTTAAATATGCTTTATAAATAAATGATGATGATGGACAACGAAGACACTTGGGTTTGAACTGAGCAAAAGTTTAATGACTTTATCAATTTGACTTTATGTTGTAACTTTGTGTTGTATGATGTCCAACCTTAATAAAAGCCAGAGAACACGGTGATCTTTGAGCCTCGCTTTGTTGGACACATTTTAAAAGTCTTCTTTTCATAAGGCAGAATTCAGTATCTTTACAGAGTCATGCAGACGGATTCATTAATTTAATTTACTGCTAATTTTGACTTTATTTTGTGTCCCAAATCATCATTTTGCTGTTTATTTTCATCCAGTAAACCTTTTTAAATAATTGATTGATTCCTGTCTGCTGCATTCAAGTCCAGTTACAAACTCACTCATTATAATTTAGTAAAATTCTCTGTTCGTGTAAATACACAGTCTGAAAATAAAGTAACAATTTGGAAACATGTCAGAACTCAATTGGAAAACATCCTGCTGGATATCCATAGTGATATGGACTGTTGTAATGTGTTTGGAACAAGTTGATACCACATCTCTTGATAAAAATGTAAATTATCAGCCTACAGCTTCATTTAAAGAAACTTAACCTGAAAACTGATGCAGCTGGTCCAGTTTGCTGAAATGTCCCTGCATCAACTGAACAGTTTGTTTGGCCTCCATGTGCCTGCAGGCTGTTTGATGCATGTTCCTTATGAGATGTTAGATGATGTCCTGGAGTATCTCCTCCCTGATCCTGACCAGGGTTTCACTGAGCTCCTGTACAGTCTGAGGTACCACCTGGTGGTATCAGAGGAACCTAAACATGACGTCTCAGAGATGTTCTATTAGATTTAGGTCAGGTGAGTTTGGAGGTATCAACTCCTTCATCTTCCAGGAACTGCCTGCACCACGTTTCCACATGAGGCTGGACATTATCTTGTACCTGTGTGTCCCTCCATGGATCTGCCTCCCCAGACCACCACTGACCCTCCACCAAACCCATCATGCTGAACCATGTTACAGGCAACAAAATGTTCACCAGTTACCAGCTGAGCTCCTCAATGCAGAGAGCACAGGGACAACTAGAAGACATGAGGTCCACCTGATGAAGTCTCTCTGATGGTTTGGTCAGAGACAGTAACACCAGTGACCTGCTGGAGGTCTCTGGTAGAACTCATCCTGTTCCTCTTTGCACAAAGGAGTGTATGTCGGTTCTATCGGGGGTTAAGGACCTTCAATGACCCTGTCCAACTCTCCTGGAGTAACTGTCTGTCTCCTGGAATCTCCTCCAGGCTCTTGAGACTGTGCTGAGAGACACAGTAAACCTCCTGGTGGAGTTAGACCATCTATGGAACCTCTGTAGGGTCCAGGTATCTCCTCATGCTACCAGTAGTGACACAGGTCAAATGTAAAACTACAGAAACGAACTTAAGAAAAGACGAGGAGGGAAAAATGTTCCACCTGCAGAACCCTTCCTGATTTCCCTTTTAGTTCAGTTATTGTTAATTTCAATAACATCAAATAAGCTGATACTAATAGCAGCCCTGCCTGATACTGAACTGATCAGATCAATATCCCAGATGTTTCCCTGCTGACTAGAGTTATTTCCATTCTTTGAGCAGTGTGTGTTTAGAATGCCTAAAAGAAGGATCCATATCTGGCCACATAGTATTTTAGTATAGTACTGACATAGTATAGTTCAAATACCTGAACAGCTGATGAGTTTCATATGGACTGTGTTTAAACAACAGGAAACATGTTGGATAACGGTTGCAGCTCTGATCAGGGCTGCTAGTTTGCTAATTTGATCCTGATAAACTGCTTCATTCAACATTTCAGTCAGCTGGTTATAGTTTGGTTAACTGATAAAATCTTATTGACTGGTATTCTTTAGTTTCTGTGACTTTCTGTGGTAACCTGAATCTACAGATAATACACAGTGAACTGTGTGTAGTAATACAATTACAGAGTATTTCAAAACAGTTTTTTTAAGCCTTTTACCTGCCAAAGCGAGTGACCAGCATGCCGACAATGAGGGAACCCAGTAGACCTCCAATGGCGAAGACCGACACCGTGAGCGAGTACATGAGGGTCAGAGTCTCCCCACTGAGTCCTGTTCCATTACGACTCACCACAGTCTTGTTGTAGAAGTCCTTTATATACTAATAGGCAAAAGAATAATGGAAGTTTCAGTGTTCAACCTCATTTTTAAAATGCATGTCCGTTTTGCTATTTGTGTGAATCTGTGTAAATGTGCGTGGACGGCGTGTGATTGTGTATGGACACAAAGGCTATGTGTGCAGTTAGAGGACAACAACCTCGTAAGAACCGCTTGTTGTGAGGAATGTGAGCTTATTAAATGTAGCTTGTTATTTGAGAAGGAATGTACAGTGGCTGCTGAGTAAAACACTGCAGTTACAAAAAACCCTAAAATATTCACTTCACTGTGTCGTCAGAGTCAGCTGTCTGCTAACAGAAACAGTTATTCTTTCCTGTTCAGCCAAAATGAGCTGAATCAATAAAGGACGTTTACACAGTTCTTCTCTTTATACCTGAAAACATGAAACAGGAACATGTAATCTGAGTTATTCATTAGAAATCAGAACAGAACAGAACAGAATAGAATAGAATAGAATAGAATAGAATAGAATAGAATAGAATAGAATAGAATAAAATAAAATAAAACTTTATTAATCCCTTTCAGACAACCCTCAGGGAAATTCGTTTTCCAGCCACAATACAACACTGTCAATACATTTGAAAAAAAAAAAAAATCCTGCCAGTTAGTTCTTCTGCACCCGCCTGCCATATCCGGTATTGTACAGTGTAATTAACCTTGGAATGAATGAGTCTCTGAATCTGTTGGTCCTGATCCTGGGGAGGAGTAGACATCCACTGCTCGTGCTTCTCTGGGTATGAATGACTGCATGCAAAGGGTGGTTAGTATCGTCCAGGATAGCCAGAATTTTATTTAGTGACCTCCTCTCCACCACTGTCACCAGGGGCTTCAGCTTTGTCCCCACCATAGAGCTCGCCCACCTGATTAATTTATCCAGCCTGTTCACACATCCTGATTAATTTATCCAGCCTGTTCACACATTTCTTGGATATGCTTGCACCCCAGCATATCACTGCATAGAAGAGTGTGCTGGCAACCACAGACTGGTAAAACATCTGCAGGAGCTTAGTGCAGATGTTGAAGGACCGTAGTCTTCTTAATAAATACAGTCGACTTTGGCTCTTCTTGTACAGATGGTGGGTGTAACATGCCCAGTTCAGTTTGTTGTCCAGCCACAACCCTAAATATTTATATTTTGTGACAATTTCCACCTCCTCATCCCTGATCTTCACTGGCTGCGGACTTAGGGTGGACCTCCTGTGGTCGATAACCAGCTCCTGAAGTCTCTGAAGTATTGAGCTGGAGATGGTTGTTTTGGCTCCAGGTAACAAACATCCTTGACCAGGCTCCTGTACTCATTCTCTTCCCCCCCTCTAATACACCCAACGAGTCTTGAAGGCATTTGAAAAAGACCCTTTAAAGAAGTCGTGTCATACAAATTTCAGGACTTTGTGGTTATTTCTTAAGTATTAACCTGTAATATGAAACATTTTATATCTAAAAAACATCAGGAAACACTTATTAACAGACCTTTCAATCTGTCTGCATTAAAATTCGGGTGGTTCCGGCTCCTTCCGTCAGATTTCATCGGCAGCTCGTACATATTCATTGGCTAACAAACTAGCCTATGAGGTATACTGTTTCCTGCCCTGCTGCGCATGGCAATGTCAGACATCGTGTCTTCCTGTTTGTTACGTCTTATGCTAACAGCTTTTAGCCAGCAGCATGCTAGGTGTGGTTTCAACTGCGGGAGCTGATGAATACTAACAAACAAAGGAGTTGTGATGAAATAAATACAGGCCGTTCAAACTTGGGAGAACTCGGGTTTTATCGCCACCTGCGTAGTTTGAGAGAAACTGAAAGAGAAGTTGTTGACCTGTTTTCACACCCACTATGAAGGTAAGAACACGTGGAGCTAAAATAATCAACAGAAATCTCAGAAAAAACATTTTAATGGAAGGGCCTCTTTAACTGCATCAGTATGGACGAGTATTTATATAAAATAGAGGTACTACAGTCATGCATTTATGTTTTTTAATAAACACAAGTTCCAGCAAAATTGCTTTTTACCATAAAGGCAATAAACTAATCTGTAATTTGTTTCTCTGAACTATTTTACCAGACACGTGTAAAGAAGTACAGTTATAATTAGAGTTGATTGTGGTTGTATAAAAAAAATGAACAATTTTAGAAGTTAATGTGAACAACACAGGTTTAAAACATGAGATCCTGTAGGTCTGATGGAGGAAAAGGGGTCTGATTGCAAATATGGCAGCAAAAGTACAAAGGAATAGCTAAAACCAAACCAACCAACCAATCAGCCGAACATCCAACCAACCAGCCAGCCAACTAACCGACAGACCAACCAGTCTAACATCCACCCAACCAAAACACCAGCTAACCAACCAACCAACCAGCTGAACATCCAACCAACCAACCGACCGACCAGCCGAACATCCAACCAACCAGCCAGCCAACTAACCGACCGACCAACCAGTCTAACATTCAACCAACCAACCAACCAGCTGAACATCCAACCAACCAACCGACCGACCAGCCGAACAACCAACCAACCAGCCAGCCAACTAACCGACCGACCAACCAGTCTAACATTCAACCAACCAAAACACCAGCTAACAAACCAACCAACCAGCTGAACAGCCAACCAACCAGCCAGCAAAACAACCAACCAACCAACCAACCAACCGACCGACCGACCGACCAACCAGCCGAACATCTAACCAACCAGCCAGCAAAACGACCAACCAAACAATCAACCAGCCGAACATCTAACCAACCAGCTTATTGGGCTTAAGCCTGGGTAATTTTTTTCAGAAGCCCCGGGTCTTTTGGAGTGTCCTATTTTTAATATTTAGACGCCTGACTGATGACTTTATGAAACAAAATCTACACACAATATTTGAAGCACATAGCACAAAGTTGCAACCCCCCCCAATTTCAGTATGATACGGCCGTGCCACTCAGCAGCATGTGAGGGGGGGGGGGGGGGGGGGGGGGGGGGGTGGGGGGGACGTTGAATCGAAAATTCAAATGTTTGTGCAACCTTGATGAATTTTGTCCTTTTAAATTCCATTTTAACTTCCAACAAATGCAATCCAACCTGTCAAATTTAAAATGTGGGTATTTTGTGGTATATGTGTTTGGTCTTACTAAAGCCGGAGAGTTGACCACAGCCAGGTTGTAGCCATACAGCATAGAACTCCCAAAGGAGGTCAGGAACGCCACGGCCAACAGAGAGCCAGTCAGTTGCTGCAAACAAAAGATGAGAGATGTTAGAAAACTAACATTCTTGACTTGTTTCATTCACTCTTTCTCTGATTTGTTTCTCTTTCTGCTCACCATAACAACCTGAGGTGGAAGTCAGGTTTAACACCAGGATCCTTGGAATTTTATTTCATTTTTAGGATGCAATGAACAAAAGAAGTCTGCAGGAATCTTCATTCACACTCAGTGAACCCAGGGAGGGATTTTATGAAAATCTTTGTCATGTTTAGGGATCCTAGTGTTGAAGAATGTCAACAATGGAGTCCACACTTATCAGGACCAAAAGGATGTTTAGCAACTCAGGAAACTCATTCAGATTTTCCAGTTTTGAAGAAGTTCATGTTTATATGAAATGAGTGGCGCTAATATCAAAGAACCACTATGATACCATCGTGGTATCTGTGGCTCTGTTTTTTAAACAAATATTTTATTTTGGAACCTTGTGTGCACTTGGATCTTCCTGTAAACATTTTTACACTATTAAATAGGCCTTTCCATTAAAAACGTTTTTTCTCAGGTTTCTGTTGAATATTTTAGCTCCACAGGTGTTCTTACCTTCATAGCGGATACATCCCATCCTACAGATGCATTCTGAGTTTGGAGAGTTTCACCTTTTGCTCCAGGAGCTACATATGGATGAGGTTTGCTTCCAGCGCTACTTCCGTCTGTCCCGCACCCTGTTTGACAACCTCCTGGTGCTCAAATCACCCACCAGGACACCAACTACAGGCGCTCTATTCCTCCCGAAGAGCACCTGTCCATCTGTCTACGGAAATGTTATTTATGATTTTTGAAATCGGCGTTTTCTAGACTACTCACCCTCAATTTTCTCTGAAAAATATATTTAAAAAATAATTTGCGCTGTCCTGATCTCCTGTTTAAATAATTCACATAACATTACTTACACTACCAATCAGTTTTGAGGTTGTGTTAATACATACTCATACACTATTTTTTATTTTTAAAAGAGAACTCAAAACCTTCTTTTTTAGGAAAGCTTATTTTTAACTGTCTGTGCACTCGGTTTTACTTGTTTTCATCTGTTTATCTCTTTTGGTCTTTGCAGCACTATGTGATTTGAATTCAAATGTATAGTGCATTATAAATAAAATTCATTATTATTATTATTATTATTATTACACTATGTATATTATTTAACACCTACTATGACATCTACTCTGACATTTTTTTTCATGTTTTGTTTTGTCCCTCAGACAAGACCGCTCTATTGTAATACCACACACTGAAAAGAACATGTAGCACAGAAAAGACTAGATTAATGACTCCCATTATTTATTGTCTTATTCTGGCCGATTATTTGTTGATTTATTGTTTTATTTATGTACTTGCAGATTTCTTGCTACTGGTAACTCCTTCAGATCCATTGCCAGCAGCTTCAGAGGTAGGATCTCCACTGTCTCCACCATCATCCCCGAGGTTGTGACAGCCATCTGGGATGGTTTAGTGGAGGAGTTTATGGCTGTGCCTGGAGAATAGGAGTGGAGGTCCATTGCAGAGGAGTTTGAGGAGCGATGGAATTTCCCTCTGTGTTGTGGTGCAATTGATGGGAAGCACATGAGCCTGAAGGCCCCCCCTCCGCCTCTGACTCTATTTCTTCAATTACAAGGGGCACCAGTCCATCGTGCTCCTTGCTGTGGTGGATGCCCACTACAGATTCAGGGTCATTGATGTTGGAGGATATGGCAGAAGCAGTGATGGAGGGATATTGGCCAACTCTGCCTTTGGTCAGGCTCTAGGGGATGGCACTCTTCATCTGCCCCCAGACCAGCACTTGCCCGGAGCTCCCTACAGCCCCATGTGTTTGTGGCAGATGAGGCCTTTCCACTGCGCAGGCATTTGATGCGCCCCTTCCCTGGACGTGGTAGTCTAACCCCTCAGCAACATGTCTTCAACTACAGGCTGTTTCGGGCTCGGCTCGTGGTGGAAGATGCCTTTGGGATTTGGTCTTCAAAGTGGAGGATGTTTCGGCGCACGCTGGAAATAAATCCTGAAGTTGTGGAGAAGTGTGTGATGGCAACTTGTGTTCTCCATAACTTCATGAGAACTTCTGCTGATGGCCAGGGACCTGCTGTGAGGAGAGCAGCTGTTGCTCGTGGAGAACCACAGCCTCTGGCTGTGGGGCGGATGGGGGCAAACAACGTGACCAGAGAGGCAGTGGAGATCAGAGATGCGTTTCTTGCCCACTTCACTAAGGAGGGGTCAGTGCCGTGGCAGCAGCTTGGCTCCTGTAACGGTGTTAGCTCTTTTTTTATGAGCAGCTCGGCTCCGGTAACAGTGTTAGCTCATCTTTATGAGCAGCTCGGCTCAGCAGCACCTCGGCTCCCGTTCTTCTTCTTCGCAGCTCAGCTCCGGTAACAGTGTTAGCTCATCTTTATGAGCAGCTCGGCTCCGGTAACGGTGTTAGCTCATCTTTATGAGCAGCTCGGCTCAGCAGCACCTCGGCTCCCGTTCTTCTTCTTCGCAGCTTGGCTTCAGTAACAGTGTTAGCTCTTCATTAGCAGCAGCTTGGCTCCGGTAACACTATCATAAATAAATGAAATCCATGCTGCTTTTCTGTCCTCTTCGACTGGGATCTGATGAAGTGTTTTGTGTTCTTCTTCTGGTCAGCCAACAACAGCATTTTGAGTGATGCGTTTCCTAATCTCCTAAAGTGGTTTCGAATTGGTAACAGAATTGCGGGTGTCCGAGGAAGTTACTGCTGCACCTAGTGGGTGGAGAAAGTTACCGGAGGGTGTGTGAACCCCATCAGAGCACAACCCCCCCTGGCTTAGGACGTAGAATGCCGGTACTTGATTCAGAAACCCCTATCTCACTCAAAACAGCACGGATGTTTGTTTTTTTTCCAACTTTGTTTGTGTTGAAGTATTATTTCTTATTACTCAGTGAGTTATTTTATTAATTATACAGTTATCCATATAGTTGAGTATTTTTTGAGTTCAAGAAAGTCTCTCCTTCTAAACTGTCAACTTGTGTTTCGCCCAAGGCTGACAGAGGTACAGATAATGAGTTAGGGTTCGTTATTAGGGTGGTTACTGCAAACGAGCAGTTTAAGTGTCTATCTTCTGTTTTCTGGTAGTGAAGCTCAACCAATCAGTGATCTTTTGACAGAAGCCTGTTTCTGATTCGCTGTACACCCTGTATGATGTAATCGTTTGAACTTGTTTGAATAAAAAGGCAGGCTCAACCCAAGAAACCTTTGAACAAGACACAGGCCTTGTTCCCGGCATGCCGAAATTAAATTGATGTTGTGTGAAATTATTTGTTGACTAACCTTTGCAGGATGACACGGAAATTCAAGAACACGCAGTGCTGGGGTTTAGTGACCGAGGGTCATAGTGGTTTGGGACCATAGCAAGGTTTGGTGCCTTGGAGAGTCTAGGACTCTAAAGAAAAACTCAGCACATCAGCATGTATATGCACCACAGACATACAATAACACCCCAAATCCCAGAAAAAGTGGATTTTTCATAATATGGGACCTTTAAACATCTAAAACCCAAGACTTTCAATCTTTACACATTTGTACATTTTCTACTTGTGTTTTTTCTTATGTATATATTTTTTATAACTAAATCATAAACTGAAGGATTCTTTGTCTGAACCACGCCCCTTTCCTTACTGCTGCTAACACATTCCTGATACAACGTCACCAAACACTTTCAGTTTATATGATGCTCAGAGTTCATATGATCGTGTCATGAAAACAATCTGTGCCTGATTATTATTCCCTATACCAGCAGCTTTTACAGGTCTGATGACAGTCCTGATCAGAGTTCTGGAGTGTTTCATCTGAAAAGCGGACGACAGCAGTAAAACACAAACAACTCAGATCTTTCAGTGATTTCATGTAAATTTGTGGACACTAACATAGGTCAATGTCCAGTATGACTGAATCTATGTTTTCAGATTTGCTCTGTTTTTTGTGCTCAGTACAAAAGGTTACTAACTAGGTGTGTGTGTGGTTAATTAAATTCAAGCCATCAGACTTGCAGTTGTAATCTATGTCACATCTAAGGGTCCCATTATAGACAAAATATTTCAGCAGCAAAACTAAGAAATATTCTGCTCGGTTTGCAGTTTCTTTTTAAGACTTAAGATACATTTTTGATTTAAAAAGACTTGAAAGATTAAAATCTATCTTAGTTTAAACAGTGTGTTTTAAGACATCTTCAATAAAATTAATGGCATGCCCCTTCTTTGGAATGAGCTTCCAAATTTTCTCTTCCATAATGTCCTGTTGGCATTGTTCACATTCCTTACTGGAGCTAACTGAAAGGGCATGGCCAGCTGCCAGCTTCAATTAAGCTGCAGGGAAAACCCTGAATGCTTCACTCAGTGCAAACAGAATGTGGTGAAAAGGGAGACGCCAGACTGATCTTTAAAGCTACTAAATAACTTTTAAAAGTTTAAGCTACGGTTTTGAAACTTGTCTTAGTGGGTACTCACAGAAAAACATTTTCAGTTTCATATTAGACACTCTGGACACCTCTGGTTCCCCTATATTACACTTAATAACTTCAGTAATTCGGGTTGAACTGGTTTATGAGATCTGGACCCAAACGCAGGAGAGGAGAGAGAGCCAGGAGCTAAACTGAAAAAGCACAAACAGGCTGACGTGGCAGCAAAAAAAAAAAAGAAACAAGAAGGCAAACTTACAAGAGGTGGGAGCAGAGGTGAGGCAAATAATCCAAATGGGAGAGACGAGGGAGAAAGACAATCATAATACAAAGAGCACTGGACAAAGAATGAAACTAAAAGTGCAGCTTTTATTCAAACTGAACACAAAGGGGCTAACGAGACATAACGGGACACCGCTGAGGAGAAAGAGAACAAGCTGGTGAGAGACAAGGGAAACAGGGCACACAGATGATGTCAAAATAAAAGCAGAACAGGAAGGTCTGAACAGGAGGAACAATGGAGGACATAAAGTAGCAGAAAGGAGGAACAAATAACCCCCAAAACAATCCCATAAATAAATCTTGAGGAGAAAAACAAAACCACAATAAAATAGGTAAGTAAAATCACTCTAAATGAGACCCAAAAGTCGCAGCAGGAAGTGGTGTTCTGATGATTTATGTTGCCCTGATGAAAAATGCCGCCATGGTACCAATTGACAATTTATTTCATAATGAGATGTTATTAGAAGTTTAAACAGTATTCTTGTTTACAGGCCCGTCGATAAGGGGAGAAAACCATGAGACCTTTCAGGGGCCCTGGTCAGAGGGGGCCCCAGCCAGCAACCCAAAAAGATAAAGAGGTGCAGAAAGAGTTGCAGAAAGGGATGCCTCTAAAATTAAATATTAAAGTCAGCAAAAAAAAAACACGCAAATATAAACCCTATTATTTGGTTTTATTTCTCAGAGAGTTATAGCAAATAGAAACTGAATTCCCGTGGTGTTTGGGAAGAGCCAGCATCCTCGCAGTCCGTGCGTGTCCTCAGACATTGACACAGCACAGATACAGATGCACTGCATGGGTCTCTGCGCCATGTGAGCCGTCTTATTAGACAAAGTAAACTTTAGATAATTATTTTGTTTGGCATAAGACAGTTGGCTGTTAAGCTCAAGCGTCAGGTTAATACGCGCGTCTGTAGGCTATGGGTGCACTGCGTGTGCATGTAGAGTCGTTGAAATCCCTGCGCTGGAGTGGGCTGTTGTAAACGCGCCACTGCAAATCATATGGGGGGGCACCATTCACTGGACCTTTCGGGGGCCTCAGTATTTCTCTCGACGAGCCTGCTTGTTTATGGCGAGTGTACCTGTGATCCGTCCTTGATATTTTCTACAGCTATGTCCCAATTCATGGTCTGCATACTCCTAAGGACCCAGTCTACCCGGTCGACGTGGGCCACGTACCTTGTCTACCGGGTATACCGGATGTTAGCGGCTGTGAATCGTGACAAGTTTAGCCTTCAGATGAACTCCCGCCTCCACCCCACGAATGGGCTGTCACCTAGCAACCGTTACGACTCTGGCCTGAACAGAAGTTAGAGTTAAAGGAACCTAAGGCAGCTTTACAAAATCTGACTCAGTGCTGCCGCGACAGGCGCTGTGGCTAACTGCAGCCACCAGCCAAGCCGGCACGGGAGCGCGCACAGACACTTTACAGACTGTTCGTCTTCACAGCACTGCACCGGGGAGGCTAACATACTTCACGTCAGGTCTCTCCACTCTGTTATTTGATTTGATCTCATCATTTTCATACTGTATCAGGCTCTAAACACGACCTATAATGTTTTCTCACCTGGTCACAAGGAAATGAGCCATGTCAGCATCCGTTTTCACTCCCAAATGCAGCTGAAGTTCCCTCCATGAACCGAACGTATATCCAATATTTATGCGGGTGCCTGCCCGGCTTCGGTCATGTTTTTTTTAAGACTCACGAGATGCAGCTGATAAAGTCTTTTTTTTCTTCGTGGTGCCACTTTTTTGGGGGGTGAGAGTGGATGCAGGTCGTTAGCTGGCTGGAGAAACATCCATAAGTATACCTTCAGTGTTCGAATCCAAGTCCACGGCGGCCATGTACTTCCGGTTCAAGAGCTGTCGGCAACGCGCATGCAGCGTCAATTTACGTCACATCCCTACAACTGCGCGGGAAATTCGGACGTCGAACTGCAGCGCATTATGTAGCACACAGCGTTTCCAAGGCAACAGACATATATGCGGATGGCCTCGTTATTTTGGGTTTTTAATGCTTCATGACCCATTAGCATTGAATAAACTGGAAATGCATGTGTAGTTTTTCACAAATCTTGCCTTATGTCCCTTTAATTAAAAAGTGTTTAAATCAATCAATCAAGTTTTATTTAAAAAGCGCCTTACAACAGCCAAAAGGTGCACAAAGCACTTTCCAGAAGTAAAACACAAGAAAAATTACAGCAATGCAAAAATCTGTGTATGGTTTGTTCTTTGGTTTTTCCGTTTCAAAATAAAATCAGAAAAAAAACAATAATCAGTTTGTTATTTTGTTTTAAGACCAAATTTGAAAAACAAAAAGTAGAGAAAGAAAAAAAAGCTTAATTTTTCCCAATTTGCAGGTTAAGACAAAAAGACCTTTGTCCCCTTCAGCAAAACCGGAAATCATGGAGCGCCTGCTGCAACTTCATTGACTACGTTTACATGCAGCCAATATTTGGGTTATGATCGGGTTAGTATTCGGGTTTCTGAAATGTTCAGAATAACCCGTTTACATGTATAAGTAGAGAGTTATCCCTGTATACATGAAACTTGTAATAACCCGATTTAAACGCGGATGTTGGGGTAGCGTCATGACTTACAGACTACTTCTGTCAGGTTCAGTTACCAGGTAGGGGGGGTTGAACTGAACTCCAAAGCGACCCAACTCCAAGACACACACACGAGAACCAGGGATCAGTGAAAGTGAGTTTATTGTATTATATGCACAAGACAACAATGCAGAGAATATGAAATGTGCACGTTGAAAAACACAGGACTGGAACGGCAGTGGGGTGGAGACTGCGACGTCCTCGGACCCGGGAGGAAGCGCTGGAGGGCTGTCGCGGACGGCGACGCCCTCGGCCCCTGGCGTTGGAGGCGTGTTGCGGACTGCAACGCCCTCGAACCCAGGAGAAGGCGGACAGCGGTCGACGGGTCCCTCAGGCGGACAGCGGTCGGCGGGACCCTCAGGCGGACAGCGGTCGGCGGGACCCTCAGGCGGACAGCGGTCGGCGGGTCCCTCGGGCAGACAGCCGGCGTCGAGACCCTCGGGCGAACAGGAGGCGTCGAGCCCCTCGGGCGAACAGGAGGCGTCGAGACCCTCGGGCGAACAGGAGGCGTCGAGCCCCTCGGGCGAACAGGAGGCGTCGAGACCCTCGGGCGAACAGGAGGCGTCGAGACCCTCGGGCGAACAGGAGGCGTCGGGACCCACGGGCGAACAGGAGGCGTCGGGACCCTCGGGCGAACAGGAGGCGTCCGGACCCTCGGGCGAACAGGAGGCGTCGGGACCCTCGGGCGAACTGGAGGCGTCGGGACCCTCGTGAGACCTGGAGGCGTGGACCTTCGCGAGAACTGGAACCTGGACCCTCGCGAGAACTGGACCCTCGCGAGAACTGGAACCTGGACCCTCGCGAGAACTGGAACCGGGACCCTCTGGAACTCTGGAACCGGGACCCTCTGGAACCGGGACCCTCTGGAACTCTGGAACCGGGACACTCTGGAACCGGGACCCTCTGGAACTCTGGAACCGGGACCCTCTGGAACTCTGGAACCGGGACCCTCTGGAACTCTGGAACCGGGACCCTCTGGAACTCTGGAACCCATGTTCAGCCAGGAGCGGGTCCGGGCAGCAGAGGAGTGGAGAGCGGACAAAGCATCTCTGACACCGGGTGGAACGGTGGGTGCTGGGGGGCTGGCAGCAGCGGATGAAGAACAGGCATGAGCCTTAACCTGTTTGTAGCATATGCAGCTTCCCCGGGCTATGGCAATGTGAATGGCCAGGTCCGAGACCTGGGGAAGCTGCCGAAACTGTGGGTGCTGTGAGAATATGTCCTGTGCCAGTCCAAGAGCGAAATGAATGTACTTTAAGTCTGTGGACTTAAAAGCCGCTGCCAGCACCCGGTCCAGTCTCTCCATAGGAACCTGGATCTCGGGGTTAGGTGTGGTCTGGAGCTGGGTCAGGGAGTTCATTTTGGCCAGTTCGTTCTGTCAGGTTCAGTTACCAGGTAGGGGGGGTTGAACTGAACTCCAAAGCGACCCAACTCCAAGACACACACACGAGAACCAGGGATCAGTGAAAGTGAGTTTATTGTATTATATGCACAAGACAACAATGCAGAGAATATGAAATGTGCACGATGAAAAACACAGGACTGGAACGGCAGTGGGGTGGAGACTCGATCCTGGAGGAGAGGCTCGTTATTGACACATGAAAACAGCCCGCTGCAGTGTGCGGGGATAGTGCTTGGATACTCACAGTGACGCGGTGACTGAAGCTGCGTGTGGTGAGATCCAAGGGACACTGCAGCGGGGGTGGTGCTCCAGGAGTCGAGGCAGTGCGGTGAGGTCCGGGACGCGGTGCTGTCGATGCCTGCGTGGGTCCAGCAGGGGAGGCAGCAGCGCGCTCACCGGGGAGGTGTGGATCCAGAGGCGACCAGGGACAGACAGGAGCCAGAGGGAAAGAGCCAGTCGCGTATCTCCGCAACTGAGCTCTAATTCTTCCGTGTCCAAGCCAGTGCTCACGATAGGCGGGTAACTCACCACGCAGAGGCACTGGCTCTGGAGGATGCTCCAGGACACGGGTCCGAGGACGGGGAAAGGAGAGCGGGTCGGAGAGCTCACGACCGCTAAAACCCCGTCGGAGGTGAGTCCTCTTTCCGGCTCCAGGGGCTATCTGCACAGTCGTTACTGTGGCAGGGTTGACAGCAGCGCGGTGACCGGTGAGGCACTCAGAGCTGGAGGAGCGCTCCAGCATATATACAGTGGGGCAAAAAAGTATTTAGTCAGCCACCAATTGTGTAAGTTCTCCCACTTAAAAAGATCAGAGAGGCCTGTAATTTTCATCATAGGTATACCTCAACTATGAGAGACAAAA
>SSNP01000375.1:191266-201682 GCA_006937955.1 Pachypanchax playfairii | reverse complement strand
TTTTGTCTCTCATAGTTGAGGTATACCTATGATGAAAATTACAGGCCTCTCTGATCTTTTTAAGTGGGAGAACTTACACACAATTGGTGGCTGACTAAATACTTTTTTGCCCCACTGTAACTACGAGATGAAGGGAGAGAAGGCAGGTTAGCAGCACTAACAAAACAACTGTCATAATTATTCCCTGGCCACTCTGTACCACGTTAAGGTTGTGAAAGAGTACGAACTGGCCCCTGTCTGTGGTTCTTCCTCTGTTTAAATACCCAGCTCTCCTGAGCTGGGTAACGATCCACACCTGCAACCACTGATGACTGCCACGCCCTGGAACTGACAATTAGTGTCACAAGCACCACACTCACCAGCTGCAGAGATCCCCATAGTCACCAGTGAAACACACAACTTACAGTGAAAAAAGCCATCACCAACATCAATCCCCAACACAAAACCCCAGACCCTGACAACTTCAGGATGCAATATGCGTTATTTCCGATTCTTCTTACTGTATCCAAAAACAACAATAGCAAAAGACCAAGGTTCCTTGCAAATAGAACATGCGCAGAACACACGTTTTCATGGGGTTATGCCGATACGCGTTTACACGACTAAATATTCGTATTTTACACTCTACATATATAAAACTGAGTTTTTGATTAAAAGTAATTTTTTAACCAATAATCTGCTGCAAAATGTACATTTCATACCTTTTTTTAAATTTGAAATGAAATGAAATGAAAAATACTTTATTTATCCCAGAAGGGAAATTCAATGTTGTAGTAGTTTTTTTTTTTTTTTTGTCCAACAATAAAAAAAACAACAATGAAGACAACAATACAGTAATAAAAATCAAGGTCTGTTCTTGTTGTGGAGGCTAATGGCTGCAGGCAGGAATGATCTTTTGTATCTTTCGGTCTTGCATCGGACCTGAAGAAGCCTCTCACTGAACACACTCTGTTGTTTGATCACTGTGTCGTGCAGAGGGTGAGAAGAGTCCTCCATCATCTTCATCAGTTTGTCCAGCATTCTTTTTTGTACAATCAGCTCCAGCGGCCCCAGAGATACTCCCAGCACAGATCCAGCTTTCCTGATCAGTTTGTTGATTCTCTTCAAGTCTCTGGTTCTGATGCTGCTGCCCCAGCAGATGGCTGCAAAGCTGATTGCACTTTCCACAACAGACCTATAGAAGATTTGCAACATCTTGGTGCAGACATTAAAAGATCTCAGCTTCCTTAAGAAGTAGAGTCTGCTCTGACCTTTCTTGTAGATGTATTCTGTGTTGCATTTCCACTCTAGTCTGTTGTCCAGCTGAACTCCAAGGTACTTGTATTCCTCCACCACCTCTACCTCCTCTCCTAGGATGGAAATACTGCTGTGTTGATTCTTTCTCCTCCTGAAGTCAACAATCATCTCCTTAGTTTTGCTGCTATTTAAAACGAGATGATTGTTACTGCACCATTTCACAAACTGACTGACCAGTTCTCTATACTCAGCTTCTTGTCCCTCACTGATGCACCCAACAACTGCAGAGTCATCAGAGTATTTCTGCAGATGACAGGACTCAGAGTTGTACTGGAAGTCAGAGGTGTACATCGTGAAGAGAAATGGTGAGAGTACAGTTCCTTGTGGCGCTCCAGTGCTGCTGACCTCCATCCCAGACACACAACCCCCCAGTCTCACAAACTGTGGTCTGTTTGTGAGGTAGTCATAAATCCAGGAGGTTGTGGAGGAATCCACCTGGAATTTATGGAGCTTCTCACATAACAAAGCAGGCTGAATTGTGTTAAAAGCACTTGAGAAGTCAAAGAACATGACCCTCAAAGTGCTGCCTGATTGGTCCAGATGAGCGTGTGCTCTGTGAAGCAGGTAGATGATGGCATCTTCAACCCCAAGCCCATTACGGTATGCAAACTGTAATGGGTCCTGAAAGGTGCTGACCTGCTTGTTGAGGTGAGCCAGTAAGAGTCTCTCCAGGACTTTCATGACGTGAGATGTCAGGGCAACTGGTCTGTAGTCGTTTGGTTCAGCTGGTTGTGGTTTTTTAGGTACTGGAACAAGGCAGGATGTTTTCCACAGCACAGGAACTGTTTTCTGTCTCAGACTGGTGTTGAAGAGGTGCTGGAGAACTGGACATAGTTGCATTGAGCAGGTCTTGAGAACTCTGGGACTGACACCATCTGGACCTGCAGCCTTGTTCTGGTTCAGTTTCTCCAGTTGTTTCTTGACCTGGTAGCAGGTCACAGACAGAGTGGAGGTGGAGGCAGAGGAGGTCTTTGGGTGCTCTGAGGTGGAGGAAGATGATGCAGTGTTCTGGTCCATGACTGAGCTGGAGGGTGACGAAGTGGAGGTGTGACAGGAAAGCTGTGGGCTCATGGAGGGTGTGTGGTCTGTGGGGATGGAGGCAGGGGGGGAACTGAACCTGTTGAAGAACATGTTCAGTTCATTAGCTCTGTCCAGACCTCCATCAGTCTGGTCCCCCTTTACCTTGAAGCCGGTGATCTTCTTCATTCCAGACCACACATCCCTCACGTTGTTCTGCTGGAGCTGACTCTCTAGCTTCCTCCTGTAGTCCTCCTTGCACTTCCTTGTTTGTGCTTTAAGTTGTTTTTGTGTTGTCTTTAATAACTCCCTGTCACCATCCCTGAAGGCTTTCTTTTTGATGTTCAGCAGCTTTTTCAGGTCTCTGGTGATCCAGGGTTTGTTATTGGGGAAGCACCTCACAGTTCTTGTTGGTACGATGCTGTCCACACAGAAGTTTATATAATCTGTCACACACTCAGTCATGGTGTTGATGTTGTCTCCATGAGGTTCACAGAGGACATTCCAGTCCGTAGCCTCGAAGCAACTTTTCAGAGCACCTTCAGCATCATTAGACCAGGTTTTGATGGTTTTTGTGATCACTGGTTGCTGCTGAACGATGGGCTTGTAGGTGGAGGTGAGAAGAACCAGATTATGGTCAGATCTTCCTAAAGGTGGCAGGGCAGAGGAGCTGTATGCATTTTTAATATTTACATAAAATAAGTCCAACGTCTTATTTTCTCTGGTGGAGCAACTGACAAACTGTTGGAATGTTGGTAAAGCTGTAGAGAGGGAGACGTTGTTGAAGTCTCCAGAGATCGCCATAACTGAGTTTGGATGCTGTGTTTGTAGCCTCGCAACAACGGAGCTGATGACATCACAGGCAGTTTCTGGAGCGGTACCAGGTATTATATAAACCGCTACCAGAATAACACAGGTAAACTCTCTGGGTAAATAATATGGACGGAAACTCACAGCTAACAGTTCGATGTCCCTCGTACAGATCTTCTCCTTTACGGTGACATGTCCAGGATGACACCAACGCTGGTTAACCAGCACTAAGATACCACCTCCCCTCAGCTTCCCGCTGAGTTGCTTACTGCGGTTGCAAGATGTTTTACATACATTATAGACAAATGGCAGCCACCTTCATACAGTGCAGGTTGGAGCAGTAGTGTAACAGCAGCTCACTGAGTAAAAGCAGCATATCAAGGTGCCTCATCTTATGTAAGGTTTTTAATACCTTTAATACCTCAGATGAAAATGTTTTCATCTGTAATGATTCTCTTTTAAGAAATTTGTTTGTTAAATATGTTTTGTTTTATGCACAAACCCTGGGTATTAAGTTAGACTTCAGAAATTCTGTAACTTATATTTTCTTAGTCAGAACCCGTATTTTACTTTTCAGCAAAAGGGATCTTTTATAATCATTTTTCAGATATGTGTTAAATTAACATAATTGCCACATGAAAACCAAATGTGAAAAAACATGGATTGAAAAGTGTTTTGTCAAAATAAAAAATAACAAAAAGTCTCAGATAAATTGTAAACTCTCTTAAATCAGTACTAAATAACTTTTCTGCAGTCGTGTCTCAGACCGCCATTGATGGAACCGGTGTTGTGTTGAAATATGCTACCTGTTGAGATGTGCTACCGATTCCTTCTGCACACATGCCGTTCTACAGTCTTGACTTCAATAAATAGATTTATTGTTTTTTTTGTTTCTATATTTTTCCATAAATACATTTTACTTATTAAACTTCTAATGACATCTCATTATGAAATAAGTTGTTAATTAGTACTATGGAGGCATTTTTCATCAGGGCAGCATAAATCATCAAAACACCACTTCCTGCTGCGACTAGAATTACTGAAGTTATTTATTCTACTGTAAAGCCATCGGAGGGTCCAGAGTGTCTAATATGAAGATGAACATGTTTTTCAGTGAGTATCCACTTAGACAAGTTTCATAACTGTAGCTTAACGTTTTAAAAGTTATTTTGTACTGATTTAACAAAATATTGATGTAAATCTCAGTCAAAATATGAAGCAATAGGAGTTGTCCATGAACTGAAATGTGACACTTTGGGCACTTTGCCAAGAAAAAGTATGCAAAGATGTGGGAGTGAGACTGTTGGGCTGACTGATGGAAGTCTTGGGATTTTATCAGCTTTGTAGCGTCCAAGAAAAGTAAAATAAGATTCTTTTGGCTTCAAATTTCTTGTGTTTTTATTATCAGCAGGTTTGCAGGACAGTATTCATAATGAAAAATACACTTTTTAGTATATTTGCTGCTCAAATTCCACCATAAGTAACCAATGTAAAGTTTACTGGGGACATTTGAAACCAGTAGTATTGTTGGGGGGATTATTTAGTGTGTCGTGAGGCAGGTTTGTATTTATTAGTTTATTCAGTGTGGTTTTACTTTGTTAATCTGAATGAAGTTTACTTCCATCCTGTCACCTGCTGAACAGTTTTAAAAGAGCCAAATCATTTCTATGGGAGACTTTCTACATGGTTCCACATGGTTCTGTACAGGAAGACATCTACGTATGTATAAAGTAAAAATAAATGGAGTGAAACTTATGATCAGCTGTTTATTTACAGTGAAGGCAGCTGACATGAAGAAAGATTCTTATATTTCTAGTTATATCTGGATGTTCATCATAAAGCCCCGCCCCCCGTTAACCTACAAACATTCCAGTATGAAGCTGATAGTACCTCAGCAGTACTGTTTATGTGTTACAAATAATACTTCATATGTTACTATGTACAACAAACATTAAAGTAAAGGCTGTGTATATAGTGTGTACTTTAATATAGTGTATTCCTGTACAGCTGACTGTTTTACTGCATTGATGGAAAGCACTTTGGTCAACTGTGGTTGTTTTTAAATGTGCTATACAAATAAACTTGAATTGAATTGAATTGAATTCCTCATTATATGATATAAAGTCAGATAAAAGGGATGTAGAATTTTTTAAGAGCACAAACTGTATAATTTATAACTGATGTTTAGGATGTCAGTTGACTGTATATGGATTAGACGTTGCAGTACTCATGCTGCATCTGTATATCCAAATTTATTTTTCAAAATAAAGGTATACTAATATATATCTACATGTTTTTTTACATTTTTGTAAAATGTTCATGCAAATAAGGAAAGAATGAGGTGAAGCTCTTTATAAAATATGAAAACATAAAGGTGTTATATGGACCAGAAGAATTTTCTGGCTTGTATACTTCATTTATTAACATTAGACAACTAACAAATTAATTCTTGGTATCATGTAGAACCTTTAGGGAACACACCCCGTATTTTGTTACAGAGAACCTCGACCATTTATTGTTCACTGGACCATTTCTAACCTTTCCTGATAATTTCATCCAAATCAGAACTTTTGGGTTAGGGTTGCTAACGGTCAAACCCTGGTGGAACTACGATATGTCCGGTAAACATAGAGATCCATCTTACAGCAATTGAGATGACTTGTGAATCCTGTGAGTCTTTCTTTTGTTTTAAAGAAATGATTTTGAATTTTTCCCCAAATATTCCAGAACAGAACATTTTAATTTTAATTAATTAATTAATTTTCAAATATTTTTTTCACACATGAAGAATTGATAAAATGTGGGAGGGGGGAAACCAGAGCACCTGGAGTAAACCCTCGCAGACATGGTGGAGATCTGAACCTGTGACAGATTCACTCCACCATGCTGCCCCATTTTTTTAAGAAAAAAGATTTAAGATGGATTTTTTTCAGCTGATGTGAAGCTCTTGAAAGTTCTTGTTCTGGTTGGTACTGGATTTTTTTTGTTTTGTTTCTTCACGCAACTTTCATCTCAACATCTTGATGGAGATTTAGATCTTTCATCTCAACATCTTTATTGAGATTTAGATCTTTCATCTCAACATCTTTATTGAGATTTAGATCTTTCATCTCAACATCTTGATGGAGACGTTGCAGCTCTTTGCGCAATGCGTCATGTTCTGCTCTCATCTGGTTCATCAACAGATGTTGCTGTTGGTAAAAAGCGTTAAGACGATGAACTTCTGCTTGGAGAACCTTGTTTTTCTCAGTCTCCGTCTGTAATTGTGTTGTGTTGACTGTATATGCGTTATATAGTCTAAAGTTTTCAACTTTCAAGTTGTCAATCGTCTTCTGATAGTTAATATCAGCCTGAGAACGAGACATGATCTCCTTGTTGACTTTGTCTTCAAATGTTTTTGCCTGCTGTTTGAGAGACTCAAAGCTGGTGTTGACATGTTGACAGAAAGACTGGGCTTTGGTCAACTCTGTCTGTAGCTGGATTTTCTCCTGTTGAGATGTTCTCTTCACTTTTTCCAGCTCCTGACGGAGTATCCCATTTTCAGCTCTTATACAATGGATCAGCTGCTGGTCCTGCCGTATTTTGTCTTCATAAGCCTGGAGGACAGCAGGTTTCTGGACTGTTTCAGCCTGGTGACTTGCTGAAACAGTTTTATTATTTTGTACTTTAAAACAACTTTGAATGTCCCTCATGTTGTTCGCTTGAAGTGTCGTCAGCTGGGCCCTGGTTACCTTCAGTTCAAGCTCCAGCTGACATGCCCTCTGGTTTTCTCTGAAGGCATATTCATTTGCACTTTTTAACATGGCGTGGAGCCTGGTAATCTCCTGATGAAGCTGCATCAAGGTTTGTTGGTCGGGTTCTCTGCTAATATCCATGTTTTCCATTTTAGATTTAATCTTTTAGAGAAATCTTTGATAAAATTGGCTAAAATATACTGTAATACTAAGATATACGGTCTCTCTCAAGAAGGTCTGTAAAGATAGAATGTTGAGCTCAAGTAGCCTATAAAGGATCAAAGGACTGTGATGTCACGGAACTTTGCTTTGACACGTGACTGTTTGTCAACACAGATCTAGTTCTAGATATATGTAGATATAGAAGGCCATATTATTAGAATTTAATAATATTTAGACAATATTTAGAATAATATTATATTAATTCTTAGAAATAAAATCCACAAATTTGTATCAAACAGTACAAAATATAATTCAAAATTTCATAAAGAATTGTGAGATATTTTTACATCTAAGGAACAAGTTTGGTCACAAATATTAAAGGATTTTTTTATGATGCTTATGTTTATGTTTGCTATGTGACCGCCATTCAGATGTAGCCTTGCGCTGCAAGATGGATTCTCACGAGATTTGGAGTTTTCCAAACGCAAAATCCGTCTTGTACCGCTTCATTGAAAACTGTCTATTTCGGTTAAAAAACGTTTGAACCAATCATTTTGCTTTGCCGTTTATATGATGAGCGCAAATGAAGACACTCAGACAGGAGCAGTTAAACCGTGAAATGTGAATGACTGATTGCTGTTTTTCCAAAACAAAGGCTGAAAGCAAAATAAGTCAGAGGGGCCTAACTCTTCATTGATTTGATAATGAATCCTCCGGTAAATGTAAATATTTGCAGCCAGAGTTTACGTGCAGTAACTCAGTTCCATAATATTGAATGCCGTTCACCATAGGCTGACTGGACCACTGTTATAGTACTCACAGCGTGAACATTTTTGTGTCACATGGAGCATTGTGCCAATCGTCATTGTGTCCACATTACTGCGACTGCTGCAGAAAGGACATCTTCTCCATAATCACTCGCTATTCAAACTCCAACTCTCTACTGAGGTGTGGCCGAGACGCTGCTCTTTTCATATTCAGCAGCGGCAGAATCATGATGTCACATTTAAAGAAAATAAGGTTTCATCCAATAGCAATGCCTCCTTCAAATTCAAGTGCAGTGTCACGTTTTAAACCTGAAGAGGGCGCTCCACCAACGGTTTTTGGTATAAAATGAAAATGTGCAAAAATACAAAAATCAAGACCCAGAAATGTAGGGAAGACTATTAAACCCTCATTTATAGAGTTTATCAGCAAAAAAAAAAGTTGATTTGGGGGTAAGTTGCACTTTAATTCAGACAGAGACACTCAGTTTCTTTCAACATTAATATTTAACCTCAATGTCTGTGTTTCTGACTGTAGCTGAAAATCAGTTATAAGCATCATAAGAATTCTTCATAAACAAGTTACATTCTGCCTGTATTTATACTATCTGATAAAAGGTTATATTACCCATTAAAAATGATCACTTGTACAGATATCAGAAAAATGATTGTCGTTGATATTATCTTTAAACAATAGAAATCTGAGGAATTTATTTTTTTAAAGTGCAACTCACCCCCAAATCAACTTTTCTGTTTTTTGTTTTTTTTGTTGGTATTTTAGCACATTTTCTTATAATTATTAATTGTCTACCAAAAACCATTAGTGGAGCGCCCCCTTCAGGTTAAAACACTACACTGCATTTGATTTTGTATCGGACATTGCTATTGGCTGAGACCTTATTTTCTCTAGTCAGCGTTCTGCTGCTATGGAGTATAAAGGAGCTCGGTCTCAGCTACACCTACGCTCCATGGCAAGTTGGAGTTTGAATACCAAATGTTTACGGCCATTATCAGAGTTCATTTTAGTGCAATGTTTGTGATTGTCTTTAACTGTTGATGACTGAGCCAATAGCTCCCTCTGCTGACTCCCTCTGCTTGGCAGCAGTAGAACAATCAATAAAACCTCCACAGAGATAAAGGGGCTTTTTTCAATTGTCTCTAAAAACTTAGTCATAATCTGAATAATTCTACCATCATGTTTGTTTCAGCTCAGGCCAAAGATTATTCAAATAATGTGTTTACATTATTGTGTATAAAAATGGACCAATGCAATATTTTACAATTATCAGCTGCAGAGCCTTTGAAATTGAGTTAAGTTACATGCACAATGGTGTGCACAGATAGACCGGAGGTGGTGGAATTCACAGTTATGGGCCGCCCCGGGTAGTAATTAAACAAAAAAAAAGTATTTTATACTGTGGAGGCCATTGTAGTACAGTGAATTCATTGTCCTGTTCAAGAAACCAATTTGAAATGATTCCAGCTTTATGACATGGTGCATTATCCTGCTGGAAGTAGCCATCAGAGGATGGGTACATGGTGGTCATGAAGGGATGGACATGGTCAGAAACAATACTCAGGTAGCCCGTGGCATTTAAACGATGCCCAATTGGCACTAAGGGGCCTAAAGTGTGCCAAGAAAACATCCCTCACACCATGACACCACCACCACCACCAGCTTGCACAGTGGTAACAAGGCATGATGGATCCATGTTCTCATTCTGTTTACACCAAATTCTGACTCTACCATTTGAATGTCTCAACAGAAATCCAGACTCATCAGACCAGGCAACATTTTTACAGTCTTCAACTGTCCAATTTTGGTGAGCTCGTGCAAATTGTAGCCTCTTTTTCCTATTACCGTAATTTCACGACCAAAAGGCGCACTGTACGAAAAGGCGCAGTCTCAGTTATGTGTGCCATTACTGTATTTAACACACACATAAGGCGCACCGTACGAAAAGGCGCAGTCTACACACACACCGCCTTACAACAACACACACACAAGCATGCAAATGTGCGTATTAAAAATAGGTCGGGAGCAAAACTGAGTTTGGTTGTGCTTTATTTAAGATGATATAACAATATTAAACAAGCACATTACCGGTTATAGTCCTTATTCAAATCCTTCAAAGTCCTCATCCTCTGTTTCGGAATCGAACAGCTGCGCAAAATCTAACAGAGCAGGTCCACTTCGCTCCTCGCTGTCAGAGTCACTGTCTGTACCGTGCGGCTCCTCAGAAATGATACCGGCTTTTGCGAAAGCTCGGATAACAGTACCAGCAGACACGTTAGTCCAAGCATCTACAATCCATTGGCAAACTGTAGCGTAACTCGCCCGGCGCTGCCTTCCACCCTTCGTGAAACTGTGGTCTCCTTCGGTCATCCATCGCTCCCACGCCGCTCGCATCCTTACTTTGAACGGCCGGTTCACGCCGATGTCCAGCGGTTGGAGTTCTTTCGTCAGCCCTCCCGGAATCACAGCAAGCGTAGCATTCATCTGCTTCACTTGTTGTTTCACGTCAGCGGTGAGATGAGCACGCATAGAGTCATAAACCAGAAGCGAGGGTGATGCGTGGAAAAAACCACCCGGTCTCCGAACATACACCTGCCTCAGCCACTCTTTCATCATT
>SSNP01000375.1:165440-191064 GCA_006937955.1 Pachypanchax playfairii | reverse complement strand
AACATACACCTGCCTCAGCCACTCTTTCATCATTAGCTCGTCCATCCAGCCCTTTTCGTTTGCCTTAACAATGACGCCCGCTGGAAACGTCTCCTTAGGCAAAGTCTTTCTTTTAAAAATCACCATCGGGGGCAGTTTCTGTCCATTGGCGTGGCAGCCAAGCACAACAGTAAACGAAGCCCTTTCGCACCCCGTTGTGCGTATTGACACCGTGCTGGTTCCCGTCTTCTCCACCGTGTGACTGTCCGGGATGTCAAACGTGAGCGGCACCTCGTCCATGTTCGTGATGTGGCTCGGTTGGATCCGTTTGTCGCTGATGTGCTTCCTGCAGTATGAGAGAAAGTTTGTCAGCTTTTCATTGTAATCCGCTGGCCGTTGCTGCGCTACCGTAGTCCTGGTCCGGATCGATAAATGGCACCGTCTCATAAAGCGGAAGCACCAAGACGGACCTCCTTTGAAATGTTCGATTTTCATCTCCTCCGCCAGCGTTTCTGCCTTTAGGCGAATAGCGACCGTCGAAACGCTCCTGCCACTCGTTCTTTGCTGAATGATCCACTGCTCGAGTTGTGCCTCCAACTCTGGCCACCTCGCCTTATTTCCGCGGAAACTCAGCTGTGTCTTCTTCACCTGTCGCAGTTCGTTTTCCATCTTCCTCCACTTACGAACCATCGACTCGTTAATTTTGAAATTTCTCGCTGCGGCTCGATTCCCGTGTTCCTCCGCGTAGCTGATTGCCTTCAGTTTAAACTGAGCTTCATAAGCATGTCTTTTCGCCATTTTCAGGGTTGTTATAACAACAATGTTCTGCATAAAGCACATACCTGTTCTTTTATACACAATCCACGCCCACACATCCCTCTTTAACGTTCTCATGCGTTTTCTATCACGTCCGCTCCACGCCCACACTTCCCTCTTTAACGTTCTCATGCTTTTTCTATCACGTCCGCCTCATATAGGGCGCTCCGCACCATAGGGCGCATCGCTCATTTTGAAGAAAATCTAAGACGTTTATATGCGCCTTATAGTCGTGAAATTACGGTAGTAGTGGAGGTGAGTGTCTTCTACTGTTGTAGCCCATCCGCCTCAAGGTTGTGCGTGTTGTGGCTTCACAAATGCTTTGCTGCATTCCTCGGTTGTAATGAGTGGTTATTTCAGTCTGCTATCAGATTGAATCAGTCGGCCCATTCTCCTCTGACCTCTAGCATCAACAAGGCATTTTCGCATACTGGATGTTTTTCCCTTTTCACACCATTCTTTGTAAACCCTAGAAATGGTTGTGGGTGAAAATCCCAGTAACTGAGCAGATTGTGAAATACTCAGACCGGCCCGTCTAGTACCAACAACCATGCCACGCTCAAAATAGCTTAAATCACCTTTCTTTCCCATTCTGACATTCAGTTTGGAGTTCAGGGGATTGTCTTGACCAGGACCACTCCCCTAAATGCATTCAAGCAACTGCCATGTGATTGGTTGATTAGATAATTGCATTAAGGAGAAGGGGGCCCTCCCTCCCAATTGGCCAGGGAGTGCAACCCCCCCAAACACAAACATATACATAAACAAATTAGAAATAAATACACATGCAGGCTAGGGGTGGGCGGTACAACGGTGTCATACTCATCACCAGTGTGACATTGCGCCACGACATGGATTTTCTAATACCGTCAATACCGTTATAAATCAATTATGTGCCTTGAATGGCTGCATTTTCATCAATAATAGCTAATTCTAAATAATAAGGCATTAAATTTTCTTCAAACATTCAGTTGTGGTCTGAATACCTGTCCATATACTATATATCTTGTTGCAAATAAAAAAGTAAAACACATTCATATCAGCTTTGCAGGTGGTAGGTAAAAGGGGAGTGGCCATTGAATTAGCGTAATGAGCATTTATGTTTGTGTTATTCAGGGGGAGTCGACGCATCTCACATGAAGGGCTCGAGTGTAACTATTCTTGTAAAGCTTTTGTACTTTAGCCCAGACTAAGACTTCCGGGATTTCTGATGTCGCAACAAATTAAAACAAATGCCAGATTTTGCATTTTAGATTAAAAAAGCTAATGTAAAACTCCATCTCTGTGGTTTTTGTATTTGTTAAAGCAGTACTGAATAGCTTTTCAAAAGTTGTGTCTCAGACAGCCGTTGCTCGAACTGGTGTTCCGCAGAAATATGCTACCTGTTGAGATATACACACATGTGCCGTTCTGCAGTCTTGACTTCAATAAACAGATTTATTGTTTATTTTATTTCTATATTTTTCCATAAATACATTTTACCTATTAAATAAATTCTCCCAGGACAGAAACACTAAATATGATGTTATTTTTACTTTCTTTACATTGTCAGAGCAACAGGCAAATGTTTGGACACACCCAGAGGAGAAGGACCCAACAATGGCCGATAAGGACCCAGAGGGCTTTTATATAGAAAATATCAGGGAAGGATCATGAAAATATGTTTAAATAATTAACAGGACACACTCACCATAAACATGAATACTGTATAAACTTCTAATAACATCTCGTTATGAACTACAGTGGCTTGCAAATGTATTCGGCTCCCTTGAACTTTTCCACATTTTGTCACATTACGGACACAAACATGAATCAATTTTATTGGAATTCCACGTGAAAGACCAACACAAAGTGGTGTACACGTGAGAAGTGGAACGAAAATCATACATGATTCCAAACATTTTTTACAAATAAATAACTGAAAAGTGGGGTGTGTGTAATTATTCATCCTCCTTTGGTCTGAGTGCAGTCAGTTGCCCATAGACATTGCCTGATGAGTGCTAATGACTAAATAGAGTGCACCTGTGTGTAATCTAATGTCAGTACAAATACAGCTGCCCTATGACAGCCTCAGAGGTTGTCTAAGAAAATGTTGGGAGCAACAACACCATGAAGTCCAAATAACACACCAGACAGGTCAGGGATAAAGTTATTGAGAAATTTAAATCAGGTTTAGGCTACAAAAAGATTTCCCAAGCCTTGAACATCCCACAGAGCACTGTTCAAGCAATCATTCAGAAATGGAAGGAGTATGGCACAACTGTAAACCTACCAAGACAAGGCCATCCACCTAAACTCACAGGCCGAACAAGGAGAGCACTGATCAGAAATACAGCCAAGAGGCCCATGGTGACTCTGGATGAGCTGCAGAGATCTACAGCTCAGGTGGGGGAATCTGTCCATAAGACAACTATTAGTCGTGCACCGCACAAAGTTGGCCTTTATGGAAGAGTGGCAAGAAGAAAGCCATTGTTAAAAGAAAACCATAAGAAGTCCCGTTTGCAGTTTGCCACAATCCATGTGGGGGACACAGCAAACATGTGGAAGAAGGTGCTCTGGTCAGATGAGACCAAAATGCAAAACGCTATGTGTGGCTGAAAACTAACACTGCACATCACTCTGAACACACCATCTCTACTGTCAAATATGGTGGAGGCAGCATTATGCTCTGGGGGTGCTTCTCTTCAGCAGTGACAGGGAAGCTAGTCAGAGTTGATGGGAAGATGGATGGAGCCAAATACAAGGCAATCTTGGAAGAAAACCTCTTGGAGTCTGCAAAAGACTTGAGACTGGGGCGGAGGTTCACCTTCCAGCAGGACAACCACCCTAAACATAAAGCCAGGGCAACAATGGAATGGTTTAAAACAAAACATATCCATGTGTTAGAATGGCCCAGTCAAAGGCCAGATCTAAATCCAATCCAGAATCTGTGGCAAGATCTGAAAACTGCTGTTCACAAACACTGTCCATCTAATCTGACTGAGCTGGAGTTGTTTTGCAAAGAAGAATGGGCAATAATTTCAGTCTCTAGATGTGCAAAGCTGGTAGAGACATACCCTAAAAGACTGGCAGCTGGAATTGCAGCAAAAGGTGGTTTTACAAAGTTTTGACTCAGGGGGCTGAATAATTACGCACACCCCACTTTTCAGTTATTTATTTGTAAAAAATGTTTGGAATCATGTATGATTTTCGTTCCACTTCTCACGTGTACACCACTTTGTGTTGGTCTTTCACGTGGAATTCCAATAAAATTGATTCATGTTTGTGTCCGTAATGTGACAAAATGTGGAAAAGTTCAAGGGGGCCGAAAACATTTGCAAGACACTGTAAGTTGTTAATTTGTTCTACGGCGGCATTTTTCATCAGGGCAGCATAAATCACCAGAACACCACTTCCTGCTGAGACCTGAATTACTAAAGTTATTTATTCTACTGTAAAACCATCGGAGGGTCCAGAGTGTCTGATATGAAGCTGGACATGTTTTTCAGTGAGTATTCACTTAGACAAGTTTCATAACAGTAACTTAAAGTTATTTTGTACTGATTTAAGAGCCATTTCTAACTTTACATTTCTAATTGAAAACATTTTTCACTATAAAGTATTTTTACTATACAAAATACATTTGTAATCAAGCTCACATTCACTTAACTTTTTTGTCCTTGTTTTTTTTTTTTTAAATTCAACTCAATGTGTTTACCAAATGAGAACAAAATGTTGCTTCATGAACTTTATTTTTATCAAGTTGACATTTTCTCACTGACTTTCTTAAAAAGGGACATTTTATCATGGAAACCCAACAAGAACAGATATTACAGACCGTTAACAGCTGAGACATCATGTCAGAATCTATGCTCATGACCTTGGCTCCATATCTGACCTGACTCACTTAGATTTGACTTACCGATGTGATTTTTCCTGACGATGAAATCAAAACCTCCTCAGCCATTTAGGAAAGCAGTTGTCAATCACACAAAAAACTCTTCAAAGTATTTTCTTTAGACTGCAGAGTATTTCATAGCTGTAGTAGCAGGCGTGGTCTGACAGGCTCCAAAGACAGAGAGGAAGCGGGAATAGTTCATCAGGCCTAAACAGAGCAGCAGTCTACAGGCTGCCAGTAACAAGCTAACACACCGTCATCACATGATGGAGAGCAGCGTGACGGACTGAGAGAACTGCCTGCTGGAAGCAATTAGCTCTAACAGAGTTTTTAAAAAGCAGACGAGTGAAGGGAAGAGGAGAGAGTGAAGTTTTAAAAAGATTTAGGTCAATATAAATAAAGTAGAAGGGAAAAGTTTTAGGAGTAAGAACTGAATGATGAGATAGAAGCAGTAAAACAGAGATTAGAGCAGATTAAAGCAGATTAGAGTTGATCTAAAACAAGAACTGAGTCTGTAATATGCAAATTAATAGAAGCCATTACTGTTTTCTTTTGGAAAAAAATAATTACATATAAAAAGCATCAGAATTGTTTACAAACATCACTGAGCCAAAAGCTTGTGAAAAAAGAGAATAAATTAATTAACCTTGAACAATCAGTTTCTATGTATTTTGATTTTACAGTGAGTTCATTGGTTTGTAAATATGTTTCTGCCGCCCCTCAGAGAATCGAAGGGATCATGTGCTCATAATTTGGAGCAGTTGAAAGCAGTTTGCTGTGACCAATCACTGGATTACAACCACTCGCTTGGCATTACACACTTCTTTATCCTGTGACTTTACCTCACCATGAAAAGCTGGTTTGTTCAGAAAATCCTGTTCCATGGTATTAACATTTTTCTGTTATACTCAGATATAATTGAATCAAACCGACCTGCTCTCCTGTATGTTAGAAACAAGTCAGATGAGAATCAGATATTTTTGTTCTCAAGTGAAAAATGTCATTCTTATTCTATATTAAAAGGATCATTATACACATAGACAATAAAAAACATTTGTTCTATATATTATTTAACTTTAAATCTGGTTCAAACTGACCCGTCTAATCCTTCACAAACTTACAAACTGCAGATTTCCAGACCATGAAATACTGATTTTATTTCAAGGAGCACAGAAGAGTTTATTAAGTCACATGATATTTCTGTGGGGCTGCACAGTGGCACAGTTAGTAGCATTGTTGCCTTGCACCAAGAGGTCTGGGTTTGAAACCCAGTTTGCATGTTTTCTCTGTGATTTTGCTAAAGGACTCTGATTTCTTCCACAGACCAAAAACATGCATGAGGTTAACTTACAACTCTAAATATGTCCTATGTGTGTGTGAATAGTTTGTCTTTGTGTGGTACAGTGATGGACTGATGACCTGTCCAGGTGTGACCCAGTGCTTAATTTTATCCGGATCCTGCCGGAACAAGATACAGGAACTGTCTTATTTTGAAAGGGTGTGTTCCGGTAACTGTTTGCTAGGATCCGTTAATGGCGGCAGTTGGGATAAATAACAGCGGCATCAAAATGCCAAAAAGGCAGTATAACTTACTTCTTCTGGGCTTATCATCACTTTCTCTAACCCTGCTTGACAATTTACACCTGCTTGGTCTGGTCCGACGGTTGTGTTTGTGTGTGTGTTCCGGTATCAGTTTGGCCTCAGTGAATTCTGGTCTCATAGCGCTATTTGCGTTCCGGTAACTTTTGATTTACAAATTAAGCACTGGTGTGACCTGATCAAAATTAACAGAAGATGATAATTATAGTATTTTCTATTTGCCAGCATGCTTTTAATTTCTAAATTCTGTGTAAACATTCTTACAAAAATAAAAGCTTTTTAAAAAAAATCTGTTTTGGGGGGAATAAATGTGACACGGTGCTGTGAAATGGATATGTAAAACAGATTATTTAAAACTTGAGACAAGCATGTGTCCTACAGCCTCATGCCATGCAGGAAAAACATCCCCAGGCATCAGTTTATGTGCCAAACTCTGAAAATAAAACATTATTTTCTCCTTGAAACCCTTAAAACTAATAATGATAAAATATTTAATGTTTAAATTCAGTGAATAATTTGACACAAGTGACATGTTTGTGACTGTACTGAACATGTGAAACTTATTACAGAAACTCTGCAGAAATCCATTTAGACTGTAAAAAGGGACTGAATGACCTCATTGTATCATCTGCATCCTTCATTTACTCAAACAGTCAAGAATCTCACATTTCAGAGAACTTTGCCAGGACTCAGTTAAACCACACCAACACTGTCAAAGATTTTATTGCATAATTTCTAACATTTACATAAATTACATTTCCTGCTCCCTGTGCAGCTCCCTAGCGGCCTCGAGGGCACGTTTTTTTCTGGAATAGAGCTAGATTTGTCACTTTTTGCCACTTGCTATGATGTGTAACCATGGCAACGAGAGACTTGTTTACAGGAAAGAGCAAGAGACATGTCTAAGGCTCAAGTAATCCTCAAATTAAAACCCTGGATCCTTGATGAGCTAAAAAGAAGACGTGGATGCAGAGCAGGAGCAAAGTGAAGAGAGAGAAAGAGGAAGTTTAAACCTTCACTTCCATCAGTCATATTGACAAATGTGAGATCTCTTTGCTAACAAAATGGATGAACTTGAAACTCTGTTGAAGACCCAGCCAGAGTATCAGAAATGCAGCATCATGTGTTTTACTGAGACACGGCTAAAGGAACATATCCTGGACTCCAGTGTGTCTCTACCTGGCTTTCAAACAATACGAGCAGACAGAGATTTGAAGAGGAGCTGCAAAAGAAGAGGAGTTTATCAGCTGATCACACCTGCAGTCACCTGCTGGGGGCGGAGCATCAGAGCAGGTGACATGAAGAGGCTGAACAGATGGATAAGGAGGACTGATTCTGTCCTGGAGACTGAACTGGAGTCTCTTGAGTTGATTGTCCAAAGGAGGATGAAGAACATGATGGAAGACCCTCATCATCCTCTTCAGAACACAGTAACTCAACAACAGAGTGTCTTCAGTCAGAAACTTCTTCAGATCCAACACAGACCATCACCAGGAGATCCTTCCTGTCCACAGCTAGAACCCTCTACGGGAGATCCTTCCAGTCCAGAGCTAGAACCTTCTACGGGAGATCCTTCCCGTCCACAGCTAGAACGCTCTGCAGGAGATCCTTCCCGTCTACAGCTAGAACCCTCTACGGGAGATCCTTCCAGTCCAGAGCTAGAACCTTCTACGGGAGATCCTTCCTGTCCACAGCTAGAACGCTCTACAGGAGATCCTTCCCATCTACAGCTAGAACCCTCTACGGGAGATCCTTCCCGTCCACAGCTAGAACCCTCTACGGGAGATCCTTCCTGTCCACAGCTAGAACCCTCTAAGGGAGATCCTTCCTGTCCACAGCTAGAACGCTCTACAGGAGATCCTTCCTGTCCACAGCTAGAACCCTCTACAGGAGATCCTTCCCATCCACAGCTAGAACCCTCTACAGGAGATCCATCCTGTCCACAGCTAGAACCCTCTACAGGAGATCCTTCCAATCTACAGCTAGAACCCTCTACGGGAGATCCTTCCTGTCCACAGCTAGAACCTCTACAGGAGATCCTTCCTGTCTACAGCTAGAACCCTCTACGGGAGATCCTTCCCATCCACAGCTAGAACCCTCTACAGGAGATCCTTCCCGTCCACAGCTAGAACCCTCTACAGGAGATCCTTCCCGTCCACAGCTAGAACGCTCTACAGGAGATCCTTCCCGTCTACAGCTAGAACCCTCTACGGGAGATCCTTCCTGTCCACAGCTAGAACCCTCTACGGGAGATCTTTCTCGTCCACAGCTAGAACGCTCTACAGGAGATCCTTCCCGTCTACAGCTAGAACCCTCTACGGGAGATCCATCCTGTCCACAGCTAGAACCCTCTACAGGAGATCCTTCCCGTCCACAGCTAGAACCCTCTACAGGAGATCCTTCCTGTCCACAGCTAGAACCCTCTACAGGAGTTCCTTCCCATCCAGAGCTAGAACCTTCTACGGGAGATCCTTCCCGTCCACAGCTAGAACGCTCTACAGGAGCTCCTTCCCGTCTACAGCTAGAACCCTCTACGGGAGATCCTTCCTGTCCACAGCTAGAACCCTCTACAGGAGATCCTTCCTGTCCACAGCTAGAACCCTCTACAGGAGATCCTTCCCATCCACAGCTAGAACCCTCTACAGGAGATCCTTCCCGTCCACAGCTAGAACCCTAAACGGGAGTTCCTTCCCATCCACAGCTAGAACCCTCTATGGGAGATCCTTCCTGTCCACAGCTAGAACCCTCTACGGGAGATCCTTCCCATCCACAGCTAGAACCCTCTACGGGAGATCCTTCCCGTCCACAGCTAGAACCCTCTACGGGAGATCCTTCCCGTCCACAGCTAGAACCCTCTACGGGAGATCCTTCCTGTCCACAGCTAGAACGCTCTACAGGAGATCCTTCCTGTCTACAGCTAGAACCCTCTACGGGAGATCCTTCCCGTCTACAGCTAGAACCCTCTACGGGAGATCCTTCCCGTCCACAGCTAGAACCCTCTACGGGAGATCCTTCCTGTCTACAGCTAGAACCCTCTACGGGAGATCCTTCCTGTCCACAGCTAGAACGCTCTACGGGAGATCCTTCCCGTCTACAGCTAGAACCCTCTACGGGAGATCCTTCCCGTCTACAGCTAGAACCCTCTACGGGAGATCCTTCCCGTCTACAGCTAGAACCCTCTACGGGAGATCCTTCCTGTCCACAGCTAGAACCCTCTACGGGAGATCCTTCCCATCCACAGCTAGAACCCTCTACAGGAGATCCTTCCCATCCACAGCTAGAACCCTCTACAGGAGATCCATCCTGTCCACAGCTAGAACCCTCTACAGGAGATCCATCCTGTCCACAGCTAGAACCCTCTACAGGAGATCCTTCCCATCTACAGCTAGAACCCTCTACGGGAGATCCTTCCTGTCCACAGCTCGAACCCTCTACGGGAGATCCTTCCCGTCCACAGCTAGAACCCTCTACAGGAGATCCTTCCCGTCTACAGCTAGAACCCTCTACGGGAGATCCTTCCCGTCCACAGCTAGAACCCTCTACGGGAGATCCTTCCCGTCCACAGCTAGAACCTTCTACGGGAGATCCTTCCTGTCCACAGCTAGAACCCTCTACAGGAGATCCTTCCTGTCTACAGCTAGAACCCTCTACGGGAGATCCTTCCTGTCTACAGCTAGAACCCTCTACAGGAGATCCATCCTGTCTACAGCTAGAACCCTCTACGGGAGATCCTTCCTGTCCACAGCTAGAACCCTCTACGGGAGATCCTTCCCGTCTACAGCTAGAACCCTCTACGGGAGATCCTTCCCGTCCACAGCTAGAACCCTCTACGGGAGATCCTTCCAGTCCAGAGCTAGAACCTTCTACGGGAGATCCTTCCTGTCCACAGCTCGAACCCTCTACGGGAGATCCTTCCCGTCCACAGCCAGAACCCTCTACGGGAGATCCTTCCCGTCTACAGCTAGAAACCTCTACGGGAGATCCTTCCTGTCCACAGCTAGAATGCTCTACAGGAGATCCTTCCCGTCTACAGCTAGCACCCTCTACGGGAGATCCTTCCCGTCTACCGCCAGAACCCTCTAAGGGAGATCCTTCCCGTCCACAGCTAGAACCCTCTACGGGAGATCCTTCCAGTCCACAGCTAGAACCTTCTACGGGAGATCCATCCTGTCCACAGCTAGAACCCTCTACAGGAGATCCTTCCTGTCTACAGCTAGAACCCTCTACGGGAGATCCATCCCGTCCACAGCTAGAACGCTCTACAGGAGACCCTTCCTGTCCACAGCTAGAACCCTCTACAGGAGATCCTTCCCGTCTACAGCTAGAACCCTCTACGGGAGATCCTTCCCGTCCACAGCTAGAACCCTCTACGGGAGATCCTTCCCGTCCACAGCTAGAACCCTCTACAGGAGATCCTTCCCGTCCACAGCTAGAACCCTCTACAGGAGATCCTTCCCATCCACAGCTAGAACCCTCTACAGGAGATCCTTCCCGTCCACAGCTAGAACCCTCTACGGGAGTTCCTTCCAGTCCAGAGCTAGAACCTTCTACGGGAGATCCTTCCCGTCCACAGCTAGAACGCTCTGCAGGAAATCCTTCCCGTCTACAGCTAGAACCCTCTACGGGAGATCCTTCCAGTCCAGAGCTAGAACCTTCTACGGGAGATCCTTCCTGTCCACAGCTAGAATGCTCTACAGGAGATCCTTCCCGTCTACAGCTAGAACCCTCTACGGGAGATCCTTCCCATCTACAGCTAGAACCCTCTACGGGAGATCCTTCCCGTCTACAGCTAGAACCCTCTACGGGAGATCCTTCCCGTCCACAGCTAGAACCCTCTACGGGAGATCCTTCCAGTCCAGAGCTAGAACCTTCTACGGGAGATCCTTCCTGTCCACAGCTAGAACGCTCTACAGGAGATCCTTCCCGTCTACAGCTAGAACCCTCTACGGGAGATCCTTCCCGTCCACAGCTAGAACCCTCTACGGGAGATCCTTCCCATCCACAGCTAGAACCCTCTACAGGAGATCCATCCTGTCCACAGCTAGAACCCTCTACAGGCGATCCATCCTGTCCACAGCTAGAACCCTCTACAGGAGATCCTTCCCGTCTACAGCTAGAACCCTCTACGGGAGATCTTTCCTGTCCACAGCTAGAACCCTCTACAGGAGATCCTTCCCATCCACAGCTAGAACCCTCTACAGGAGATCCTTCCTGTCCACAGCTAGAACCCTCTACAGGAGATCCTTCCTGTCTACAGCTAGAACCCTCTACGGGAGATCCTTCCCGTCCACAGCTAGAACCCTCTACGGGAGATCCTTCCTGTCCACAGCTAGAACCCTCTACAGGAGATCCATCCTGTCCACAGCTAGAACGCTCTACAGGAGATCCATCCTGTCCACAGCTAGTACCCTCTACAGGTGATCCTTCCCGTCTACAGCTAGAACCCTCTACGGGAGATCCTTCCCGTCCACAGCTAGAACCCTCTACGGGAGATCCTTCCCGTCCACAGCTAGAACCCTCTACGGGAGATCCATCCTGTCCACAGCTAGAACGCTCTACAGGAGATCCTTCCTGTCCTCAGCTAGAACCCTCTATGGGAGATCCTTCCCATCCACAGCTAGAACCCTCTACGGGAGATCCTTCCGGTCCACAGCTAGACCCCTCTACGGGAGATCCTTCCTGTCTACAGCTAGAACCCTCTACGGGAGATCCTTCCCGTCTACAGCTAGAACCCTCTACGGGAGATCCTTCCCATCCACAGCTAGAACCCTCTACAGGAGATCCATCCTGTCCACAGCTAGAACCCTCTACAGGAGATCCATCCTGTCTACAGCTAGAACCCTCTACGGGAGATCCTTCCTGTCCACAGCTAGAACCCTCTACGGGAGATCCTTCCTGTCTACAGCTAGAACCCTCTACAGGAGATCCTTCCCGTCCACAGCTAGAACCCTTTACAGGAGATCCTTCCTGTCTACAGCTAGAACGCTCTACGGGAGATCCTTCCTGTCTACAGCTAGAACCCTCTACGGGAGATCCTTCCCGTCCACAGCTAGAACCCTCTACAGGAGATCCTTCCCGTCCACAGCTAGAACCCTTTACAGGAGATCCTTCCTGTCTACAGCTAGAACCCTCTACAGGAGATCCTTCCCGTCCACAGCTAGAACCCTCTACAGGAGATCCTTCCCGTCCACAGCTAGAACCCTCTACGGGAGATCCTTCCCATCTACAGCTAGAACCCTCTACGGGAGATCCTTCCTGTCCACAGCTAGAACCCTCTACGGAGATCCTTCCCGTACACAGCTAGACCCCTCTACAGGAGATCCTTCCTGTCTCCAGCTAGAATCCTCTACAGGAGATCCTTCCTCTCCACAGCTAGAACCCTCTACAGGAGATCCTTCCTGTCTACAGCTAGAACCCTCTACGGGAGATCCTTCCCATCTACAGCTAGAACCCTCTACGGGAGATCCTTCCTGTCCACAGCTAGAACTCTCTACAGGAGATCCTTCCCGTCTACAGCTAGAACCCTCTACGGGAGATCCTTCCCGTCTACAGCTAGAACCCTCTACGGGAGATCCTTCCTGTCTACAGCTAGAACCCTCTACAGGAGATCCATCCTGTCCACAGCTAGAACCCTCTACAGGAGATCCTTCCCGTCTACAGCTAGAACCCTCTATGGGAGATCCTTCCCGTCCACAGCTAGAACCCTCTACAGGAGATCCTTCCCGTCCACAGCTAGAACCCTTTACAGGAGATCCATCCTGTCCACAGCTAGAACCCTCTACAGGAGATCCTTCCCGTCTACAGCTAGAACCCTCTACGGGAGATCCTTCCTGTCCACAGCTAGAACCCTCTACGGGAGATCCTTCCCATCTACAGCTAGAACCCTCTACGGGAGATCCTTCCCGTCCACAGCTAGAACCCTCTACGGGAGATCCTTCCTGTCTACAGCTAGAACCCTCTACGGGAGATCCTTCCTGTCCACAGCTCGAACCCTCTAAGGGAGATCCTTCCTGTCCACAGCTAGAACGCTCTACAGGAGATCCTTCCTGTCTACAGCTAGAACCCTCTACGGGAGATCCTTCCCGTCCACAGCTAGAACCCTCTACGGGAGATCCTTCCCGTCCACAGCTAGAACCCTCTACGGGAGATCCTTCCCGTCCACAGCTAGAACCCTCTACGGGAGTTCCTTCCCATCCACAGCTAGAACCCTCTACGGGAGATCCTTCCCGTCCACAGCTAGAACCCTCTACGGGAGATCCTTCCTGTCCACAGCTCGAACCCTCTACGGGAGATCCTTCCTGTCCACAGCTAGATCCCTCTACAGGAGATCCATCCTGTCCACAGCTAGAACCCTCTACAGGAGATCCTTCCAGTCTACAGCTAGAACCCTCTACGGGAGATCCTTCCTGTCCACAGCTAGAACCCTCTACGGGAGATCCTTCCCGTCCACAGCTAGAACCCTCTACAGGAGATCCTTCCTGTCTACAGCTAGAACCCTCTACAGGAGATCCATCCTGTCCACAGCTAGAACCCTCTACAGGAGATCCATCCTGTCCACAGCTAGAACCCTCTACAGGAGATCCTTCCAGTCTACAGCTAGAACCCTCTACGGGAGCTCCTTCCCATCCACAGCTAGAACCCTCTACGGGAGATCCTTCCCGTCCACAGCTAGAACCCTCTACGGGAGATCCATCCTGTATACAGCTAGAACCCTCTACAGGAGATCCTTCCTGTCCACAGCTAGAACCCTCTACAGGAGATCCTTCCCATCCACAGCTAGATCCCTCTACAGGAGATCCTTCCCGTCCACAGCTAGAACCCTCTACAGGAGATCCTTCCTGTCCACAGCTAGAACCCTCTACAGGAGATCCATCCTGTCCACAGCTAGAACCCTCTACGGGAGATCCTTCCTGTCCACAGCTAGAACCCTCTACGGGAGATCCTTCCTGTCCACAGCTAGAACGCTCTACAGGAGATCCTTCCTGTCTACAGCTAGAACCCTCTACGGGAGATCCTTCCCATCCACAGCTAGAACCCTCTACAGGAGATCCTTCCCATCCACAGCTAGAACCCTCTACAGGAGATCCATCCTGTCCACAGCTAGAACCCTCTACAGGAGATCCATCCTGTCCACAGCTAGAACCCTCTACAGGAGATCCTTCCCGTCTACAGCTAGAACCCTCTACGGGAGATCCTTCCTGTCCACAGCTAGAACCCTCTACGGGAGATCCTTCCCATCTACAGCTAGAACCCTCTACGGGAGATCCTTCCCGTCCACAGCTAGAACCCTCTACGGGAGATCCTTCCCGTCCACAGCTAGAACCCTCTACAGGAGATCCTTCCTGTCTACAGCTAGAACCCTCTACAGGAGATCCATCCTGTCTACAGCTAGAACCCTCTACAGGAGATCCTTCCTGTCCACAGCTAGAACCCTCTACAGGAGATCCATCCTGTCCACAGCTAGAACCCTCTACAGGAGATCCTTCCCGTCCACAGCTAGAACCCTCTACAGGAGATCCTTCCTGTCCACAGCTAGAACCCTCTACGGGAGTTCCTTCCAGTCCAGAGCTAGAACCTCTACGGGAGATCCTTCCCGTCCACAGCTAGAACCCTCTACGGGAGATCCTTCCCGTCCACAGCTAGAACGCTCTACAGGAGATCCTTCCCGTCTACAGCTAGAACCCTCTACGGGAGATCCATCCTGTCCACAGCTAGAACGCTCTACAGGAGATCCATCCTGTCCACAGCTAGAACCCTCTACGGGAGATCCTTCCCGTCCACAGCTAGAACCCTCTACGGGAGATCCTTCCTGTCCACAGCTAGAACCCTCTACAGGAGATCCTTCCCATCCACAGCTAGAACCCTCTACAGGAGATCCTTCATGTCCACAGCTAGAACCCTCTACGGGAGTTCCTTCCAGTCCAGAGCTAGAACCTTCTACGGGAGATCCTTCCCGTCCACAGCTAGAACGCTCTGCAGGAGATCCTTCCCGTCTACAGCTAGAACCCTCTACGGGAGATCCTTCCCGTCCACAGCTAGAACCTTCTACGGGAGATCCTTCCCGTCTACAGCTAGAACCCTCTACGGGAGATCCTTCCCATCCACAGCTAGAACCCTCTACAGGAGATCCTTCCCATCCACAGCTAGAACCCTCTACAGGAGATCCTTCCTGTCTACAGCTAGAACACTCTACGGGAGATCCATCCTGTCCACAGCTAGAACGCTCTACAGGAGATCCTTCCTGTCTACAGCTAGAACCCTCTACAGGAGATCCTTCCTGTCCACAGCTAGAACCCTCTACAGGAGATCCTTCCCTTCCACAGCTATAACCCTCTACGGGAGATCCTTCCTGTCCACAGCTCGAACCCTCTAAGGGAGATCCTTCCTGTCCACAGCTAGAACGCTCTACAGGAGATCCTTCCTGTCTACAGCTAGAACCCTCTAAGGGAGATCCTTCCCGTCCACAGCTAGAACCCTCTACGGGAGATCCTTCCAGTCCAGAGCTAGAACCTTCTACGGGAGATCCTTCCTGTCCACAGCTAGATCGCTCTACAGGAGATCCTTCCCGTCTACAGCTAGAACCCTCTACGGGAGATCCTTCCCGTCCACAGCTAGAACCCTCTACGGGAGATCCTTCCTGTCCACAGCTCGAACCCTCTAAGGGAGATCCTTCCTGTCCACAGCTAGAACGCTCTACAGGAGATCCTTCCTGTCTACAGCTAGAACCCTCTACGGGAGATCCTTCCCGTCCACAGCTAGAACCCTCTACGGGAGATCCTTCCCGTCCACAGCTAGAACCCTCTACAGGAGATCCTTCCCGTCCACAGCTAGAACCCTCTACAGGAGATCCTTCCTGTCTACAGCTAGAACACTCTACGGGAGATCCATCCTGTCCACAGCTAGAACGCTCTACAGGAGATCCTTCCTGTCTACAGCTAGAACCCTCTATGGGAGATCCTTCCCATCCACAGCTAAAACCCTCTACGGGAGATCCTTCCTGTCTGCAGCTAGAACCCTCTACGGGAGATCCTTCCTGTCCACAGCTAGAACTTTCTACAGGAGATCCTTCCTGTCTACAGCTAGAACCCTCTACGGGAGATTCTTCCTGTCCACAGCTAGAACGCTCTACAGGAGATCCTTCCTGTCTACAGCTAGAACCCTCTACGGGAGATCCTTCCTGTCCACAGCTCGAACCCTCTACGGGAGATCCTTCCTGTCCACAGCTAGAACGCTCTACAGGAGATCCTTCCTGTCTACAGCTAGAACCCTCTACGGGAGATCCTTCCCATCCACAGCTAGAACCCTCTACAGGAGATCCTTCCCATCCACAGCTAGAGCCCTCTACAGGAGATCCATCCTGTCCACAGCTAGAACCCTCTACAGGAGATCCATCCTGTCCACAGCTAGAACCCTCTACAGGAGATCCTTCCCGTCTACAGCTAGAACCCTCTACGGGAGATCCTTCCTGTCCACAGCTAGACCCCTCTACAGGAGAGCCATCCTGTCCACAGCTAGACCGCTCTACGGGAGATCCTTCCTGTCCACAGCTAGAACCCTCTACGGGAGATCCTTCCAGTCTACAGCTAGAACCCTCTACGGGAGATCCTTCCCGTCCACAGCTAGAACCCTCTACGGGAGATCCTTCCCGTTCACAGCTAGAACCCTCTACGGGAGATCCTTCCCGTTCACAGCTAGAACCCTCTACGGGAGATCCTTCCTGTCCACAGCTAGAACCCTCTACGGGAGATCCTTCCCGTCCACAGCTAGAACCCTCTACAGGAGATCCTTCCCGTCCACAGCTAGAACCCTCTACTATGGCTCCCTAAAGAAGATCTGAGCTACAACAATATCTAATTTCTCTTCGAGGATGAATAAAGTATTTTTTATTTAATTTGATTGATGTTTAGCTTTTCCAACACACCTGATTCAGATGAACAGGTCTTTAACAAGCTTCTGCAGGATGTACTGAGGATTTATTCAGGTGTGTTGAAGCAGGAGAACATCTGAAACATGGGTGATAGTGGCCTCAGGGCCTGGAGTTGACCAGCCCTGACATTGCAGGGAATCAGCCTTCCCACTGGCTGGTGGTGGTTATCACTACGGCTGATGAGAGAAGATGTCTCCAGTAACCACATGCCTTTCTCTCCATCAGACAGGCTGCAAGCTGAGCTTCATTCCACGCTTCTGCAACATTCTACAGCTGCATCTGCCATGGATTCACCTCACTGCAAAGAGAAAGAGGTAGAAAGAAGACGAGTGAAAAAAGTCTAATAAATCACTGAGGATTTAGTAAATATTCAGGGTAAATATTTGCAGAAATATGCTGCAACATGTGACTGTGGTTCATTTCTCCCTGAAATAACTGACTGCAGTTGTGTGTCAGAACAGAAGGGGGAGTACAAGTAGCAGTTATCATGCTTTGTGGCATGACATTCAAACAATAATCTTAACTGCCTATAAGAGGATTTTAAATTGAATGACAGCCAGAATAATTGAATCCATTTAACTGTGAGTTCACCTGAAGGGGTGCAGAAGGGCCCTTTCATCTTTATCATTAACTATTAAAAAAAATCCTAAATCCCATTAAATATTGTCCAGAGCAGTTTAGTTTAACCTGTGTAGTTAAGGAGCATCCAGTCAGAGAGATGCTGCCACATATTCACTCCTCTCCTTCATATCAGTTTAGAATTTGAGTTACAGAATTATAAACATTTTGAGGTTCGAGATGCTGCTGGGTCTTTTTCCTGGTCAGATGTTTTAATTATAAGCAGGTAAACACAACAGGCTCATGCACAGGAGTAAATGTTTCTTACTTTTAATATAAGAATCAAAATGCTAACAGGACAACACACGAAGGTTATGTCAAGAAGAAAATCACAGCAAAGCAGAACGAGGAATAAGAGGAAACTGACACGGTAAGAAGGGAGAAGAAGTTTCAGAGAAAGTGACTGAGGAACCAGATTATTGAGAGTGATCAACTGATTAACAGATAAATATAGATATAAGAGGCTGAGTGGAGGGTAAGAATGAAACATGACTAGAAAATCCCTCATAGACCTCCAACAAGCACGCGCCCCCATGTATCTACATATTCAGATTCAATGACCATGAAACACCGTTAACAGTTAGATTAGATTAGATTAGATTAGATTAGATTAGATTAGATTAGATTAGATTAGATTAGATTAGATTAGATTAGATTAGATCTGTTCCGTTCCACACGTCTGATTCCAGAGTCTCGACTATCTGTTGGTGTTTGTTGCAGGTTTATAACATCATTTGGTGTTGTATAGTGAGAAAAAACTGAAAGAGCAACTCACCTTCAAAACAGTTTTTTTCTGCTAATAAACTGTATTAGTGGGTCTTTAATGAAATCTTTCAGTTTCTGGGCATTTTTTGACATTTTCATGTAAACTTGTTAAATTCGACACTTTTTGGTCTAAAAATGTCTTAGTGCTGCCCTCTTAGGGTTGAAAGGTGGATACTGCATTTGAAATTTGTGATTGGCTGAAAGCGGTACATGTCTATGTCACCAGCATCGTCTCTAAGACACGCCTCCTGGAGTATAAAACCATCTCTCAGACAGACACACTCGCCCCGCCCGCCCGTTGTCTCCAGCTTCTCACCACACAGGGATTTAGAGCAACTGGCTGAAAACTACAACAAAGGGAATAACAAATATCAGTAAAATCAGGGCAAAGACTTTATTTTACTGCAGTGATTGTGTGGATGTTATTTATGCACGTTATATTTCTATTCAGGCATTTACTCAGGCACCTCTCTGCAACACAGCAGTAGCTTTAGCATTGTAGCTAACAACAATCAATTGGTAAACTACACTGAAAACTACGACAAAGAGAATAACTAATATCATTTAAAGAATAATTAAATTGGGACAAAGACTTCACTGCAGTGGTTGTGATTGTGTGGATGTAATTTATAGACGTTATATTCTCATCATGGTCGGGTTACAAGTCTACAACATGGCAGAGTCACACTGGAGCTAATCTAAACACAGAGAAGTGCTACACGTCAATCACAGCTCAGGACCGCCTCTTCCTCAGGGTCCTAAGTAACACCTCCTTCAGAATTATTTGAAAAAGCAGTTAGAAGGCAAGAAGATAATTTAGAGGGGGTGAGTTGCTCTTTAAGGTTTTTTATTTTTATCTTTTATTATCTAATTATCTGGAATTTTGTAACAATCCAGATCAGTCCTTGATCCAGATCAGTCCTTGATCCAGATCGGTCCTTGATCCAGATCAGTCCTTGTTCCAGATCGGTCCTTGGTATTATGTAGAAACTTTTGGGAACTCACCCTGTATTTTGTTACAGAGAACCTCGACCATTTATTGTGGAGTTTCATGCAGATACGTTCAAAACAAGCTTCATCTCACAATGATGAAGAATCCTCAAAACATTCCTGGATCCAGATGGTGGTCTGGATCCTCCCAAGAGCTACGCACTTCTTCCTCGGACCATTCTGACCTTTCCTGAAAATTTCATCCAAATTCATTCAAAACATTTTGAGTCATCTTGCTAACAGACAGACAAACAAACACTGGTGAAAACATGACGTCCTGGAGAAGGTGATAACGAACCAGAACTGAAAACAGAAAACAATGTAAATAAACGGGACAAAATAAAACTACAAAACATGTAGCCAAATATGAAATTAAAAAAACTACAAAGTGGTCTATTATTTAGTAAAACATCAACGATCTGTCTGCACACAGTCAATGAGCTTTTATTTTTTGGATTTATTTTTCAGACATCCCCCCCGTGCACACACACACACACACACACACCCACACACACACACACACACACACACACACACACACACACACACACACAGACCTCTAAGTGTGTTTAAGTGGAATCTTTGAAGCCCCCCAGTGGTCACCCTGTTGACCTCTGTGACAGGGAGGCTTTAGGGACATGATGCAATGGAAGAGCTTAAAAACAGCTGGGCTGAGTGAAGACTGTTGAGGCTGGAGGGATTATAGACACATCTATCACACTGCTAAATAAGACCTGCGCAAGAGGACAGGAATCTGCTACTGCAGCTACTATTTGGCAGAGAGATCTGGTTTATACAACTGAAAAGAAACAAATGAGGTGTAGATTCACCTCACAAAGTCAGTTACACCAGTTCTCTTATGTTACTTGTAGTATTACTGCAGTGATTTTTATGTTTAGAAATAGTAATCCTAATAAAAACGCAACAACAGACAATCTTCAGCACTGATTTTAAATCTTACCTTCTTTTTCCTTAGTCTGTGAGGTAATCACATCCCTGAACTAGTTGTGTCCTGAACAAGGCTTTCCCTCCCAGCAGGTTGCAGGTTTGAGGCAGGACCATGAAGATGGATTAACCTGTGTCACACTGGTCATCAGGACCAGTGAGCAGCCATACGGGAAATGAATGGCTATCATTTGTTCTCATTATTGATGCAACTGGCATAATGTTCAAACAGACACACACACACGACTCTTTCTGTCACCACCATGACACATTCCCATTAGTTACACTGGCAGATAGTCTCATGCACGGGAGTGTGTGTGTCTGTCAGGAGGATCTGCACAGCGTATGGGGCACCAAGTGTAACATTTTCGTTATTTCGTGGAAATAGACTTTTTTTTATAATTAGCTTACTTTTCCTACCGTTAGCATCCTTTCATCACATTTAAGCAGAAAAAGTGTCTAAAATCATCATATACCAGTATGTTTGTATTGCATACAGCTTTAAAAAATACAGTAGTATCCTAAATATTAAATCTAAATGCTAAATCTAAAAGTGAAATGTTAAATATAAATCTAAATGTTACATCTAAATGCTACATCTAAATGTGAAATGTTAAATATAAATGTTAGACATTAAACCTACATGTTAAATCTGAATGCTAAATCTCTCTATATATGTTAGATATTAAATCTAAATGCTAAATGTTAAATCTAAATGTGTCAGCTAAAGAGGAAGCATTCCTCTGAAAGCAGAAAAGGAATGCAACGGAGAAAACTCTGTTGTGGGCATGTATACTAATACCAAGAGTAGTTAGAGGGGCGTAGTTAATTTGTATATCTTTGAAAACATTTAGCTGACACATTTAGATTTAACATTTAGCATTTAGATTTAATATTTAACATGTAGATATAGATTCAACATTTAGATTTAATATTTAACATTTAGGTTTAATGTCTAACATTTATATTTAACATTTCACATTTAGATTTAGCATTTAGATTTAGCTTTAACATTTAGATTTAATATTTATGATTTAGATTTTTTAAAGATGTATGCAATACAAACATGCTGGTATAGGATGATTTTAGACACTTTTTCGGCTTAAATGTGATGAAAGTGTGCTAAATGTGGGAAAAGTAAGATAAATACAAAAAAAAGTCTATTTCCAATAAATAACGAAAATTTTACACTTGGCGCCCCATACAGTGTAGTGATGTAACTAAGTATGTTCAGATAGAGAAACCATTACCTGGCAAACATGTTGTGGCTGATTGATTAAAGAGTGCACGAGTTTAGAATGACAAGAAATTCATGAGAGTTAGGCTGAATAAATGAAATAAAAACAAATAGTAAAAACTTTTTTAAGAACTAAGTAAGTTTTTTCACCTCAATAAATGTTTTCTAGAGTCCCTGTGGGGGTAAACAAGGACTTGGCAGGGTGATTCGTGGGTCCCTCCCCTCCCTCCGGGGTCTGTGTCCTGAAAGCAGCACTTGCAACTTTCAGTGGATCGGACCCGACTAATCTCGCGAGAACAGACCTGCTTTACGGCACTCACACTCACGTACATAAATACAAGCATGAAGCCCTTGCCGTTGTTAGCAACGCCACCCTTAGGAGCGCAAAGATGACAATAATACTCACCTGTCGAGACATTTTCTTGGTTTTGTTTTTCTTTCTTCTTGCAAAAGCGTTCTCTGCGCGTTGTTGTTGGGGGGGCGGCGGCGGGGTGGAGGGGGTGGGGGGGTGAGGGGGGGGGGGTCTGCGGCAGCGGCGGGGGAACGTTACGACAGTGAGCTTTCACAGGGGACCAGTAGGGGGAGATCGAGAGCAAAACTTACTTAGTTCTGCTTTAACCTGGATTATTTATTTTATTTTATATTTCCTTTGTACTGTGACATCACACACATACTGCTACTGATGACATCACACTCAGCTCTTGGATGACAGTCAGTGGTATGATGGACAATAAACTGAGCTTGAAGCTTATTCATATTGCAACATGACTTATTGTTTTGTTAATTGTTAGTCAAATGTTATGAAAGTGTTTAATTGGTGTTTGTGAAAGATATATTTTTTATTATAATAATAAATAATTCAGGATTGTTTCTTTGCTGCACTGAATCTCATTAAATCACAATGTGTTGAATCAAAACTCTCTGTATTGTGGTCGAGGTGGAATCACATGATGTTTGCTCATGTATCTTTAATATATTGGATTATTGGCAGTGTTTTGTGATGCAGATCGTCTCAGCCACTGAGCAGACACAACCTCAGTGTCTTCACATCTCTCTCCTTCCTTTTCCTCGTTGCTTTTTCCTGTTTATGCTTCTTTTTAAAGAGGCCATTTCATAAAGATTTCATGACTTTGTGGTTATTTCTTAAACATTAACCTGTAATATGAAACATTTTATATCTAAAAATCGTTAGGAAACACCGATTAACAGACCTTTCAATCTCTCTGAGTCAAAATTTGGCTGGTTTCGTCAGGCTTAGGCAGCAACTCATTAATATTCATTATTCAAATTTGCTGGATTCAGATTGGCTAACAAACTAGCCTATGAGAGCAAGGCATACTGTTTCCTGCCCCGCTGCACATGGCAACAGCGCACCGAGTCACTTCCTGATTGATAAGTCTTATGCTAACAGCTTTTAGCTAGCAGGATGCTAGGCATGGGTTCAACTGCGGGAGCTGATGAATACTAACGAACAAAGGAGTTGTGATGAAACAGATACAGACCGTTAGAACTCGGGTTTTATCACCACCTGCGTAGTTTGAGACATAAAAACTGAAAGAGAAGTTGTTGACCTGTTTTCACACCCACTATCAATCAATCACACATTTGATATTTAACAGTTAACTGAGTTTTATATTTACCGCTCCGGGGCTGAACACACCATCTCGCCACTTCCCCCCTAGCAGTATGTGATGTCATCAGATGACTCACATGAACATCCTTCCTTTGTTTACACTGTGTTTGTCTGTTGTTTTATCCAAAAATTACCTGGACTTTTTAATACTCTTTAATACTACTTTACTATTTTAATTTTTTTTAAAAACTGTTTATGTTAATACCACTTGAGAAATGTGTTCTTCATATCAAACTGAAGCATTTTTATCACCTCTATATTCTCTGACTCTCATTTAAAGCTTCAAAAACAAAAATCAGAAACTTATAAATGATTCTAAAACAAACTGAAGACCAGAACCAGGATTATTTGGTAAAATTTGTTTGTATTTGCTTGGAGTGAAAATGGACCAACTGCAGGAGGAGCTAACAACATACTCTGTTTTTGTTTCATAAAAATGTAAATATCTAAGCACCAGCCATGTTCTGAAATCGTTTAGATAGCTGCAATGACACGCCTCTTATTAGCTGTAAAGGAAAACATATTTATATATTGTCAGCACAGAAATATAAAGAAAAACCAAAGGCAGTGGATACGGGTCTGGACCATTAGCTAACTGCTATTGACACGGTGGACTGCGGGATCAACACGGAGCAAGTTATTATCCTCCGTACCTTTTCATATTTGTTCCATATGTATCTGTATTTTGAAACTTTTAATCCTATACTGTTGGAGTTGTTAATGCTACTCATATAAAGACAAAACGTGTCGAGTTTAAATATTTGAACATCTATTAGTATTTTTTATTTATATTGATTTTGTATTTTCTGTTGTAGCCTCCATGGACCCAGCAGAAATATCCGCGATGAAGTTAGTTTTAGGTTGGATATTCAACAGATATCCAGCAGCATCTTCAACCTCAGTGCTAGCAGCTAGCTCACTGGGCACAGAGTGAAACTGAGCGACAAGCCACGTCTGAAGACACTGCTGAATGTCGGTCAACTATCCAACCTAAAACTATCTTCTCACAGCAATGGTTCTAGAATCTCTTCTATATAGCTGGGCAAATTTCCTAACCTTGGCTCCCTTTGTTAGTAAACAATCCACAGCCATTTTTAAATCGGATGCACATGCACAACCGTATATATATACGGAAATTGACGCATGGGCACTCCGTTGCGGACTGCGGCTGACTTACCAATAGGTACAGCAGCTGCCATGCCAATAGCCACTCCCATTTGTAAAATGGACCACAATGGAAGCATGTAATGAAAACAGTACTAGCCCAAGAATAGACCCTTGGGGGACACCACAGGAGAGAGGGGGCCTAGGAGGAAGAGCAGGCACCTTACCAACAAAACTTTAGTTTGTAAGACACAAGACACAAACATATTAAAAACAGTCCCTCTAATTTCCAAATGATACGTGAGGATTCTATAGTCCACCGTATCAAAACAGCTGAGAAATCTAGAAGCACCAACTTTAGAATTTCTGGCTAGCAGGAAGTCATTATTCAGTTTTAATAATTCAGATTCAGTGCAAAGTTTCAACTTAAAGTGGGACTGATATTTTTATTAATCTCCATTATCTCATATAAATGTTTGGATTTTAATGAAAACAATCATCTTAAAAACTTTAGACAGAAATGGCAAACTAGACACTTGGACTAAAATTAGAAAACATCGACGAACATAATTTTTTGGTTTTCTGTTTTCTACACTTGTAGTTCAGTAAAATCTTGTTTCCATTAATTATTACTATGTATTATTAACTTTGAGATCTCATGTTTGAAAAATATTCTCATTTACTTAAAATGATTCTAGTGAATTCTTCTAAATCCATAAATAAATAAGCTAGACCATAAAAAGAGAACTGTATTATTAGTAAGAGACCCTGTCTTTAAACTCATAAAAGAGAATGATGTGTTTATTGTAGTTACGAGTTGTGATCTCTGCGTTACTGCCAGCCAGACCGACTAATTCTGTCAACAACACATGCTTCATTTACTCAGTAAGCTCGTATAATAACAGAGAGCGCATGTCTCCTGGGGTCTGACCGCGCACCCTTCTGTGGCATTCTTGTAATTTAGATGAATGCACACAACGTTGTGTGTAAAGAGACGGTAATAGCTACATGTTTATTAAAACCTTTACTAATTAACATCAGGATGATGAATGAAGAGTGTGACTCTGTGTGTGTGTGTGTGTGTGTGTGTGTGTGTGTGTGTGTGTGTGTGTGTGTGTGTGTGGGGGGGGGGGG
>SSNP01000375.1:128524-165430 GCA_006937955.1 Pachypanchax playfairii | reverse complement strand
TGGGGGGGGGGGTCTATGTATGAATGTGAGGGTTTTCTCCGGGCGCTCCGGTTTTATCCTATTCCATAAAAAAATTAACTTAAGGTTTCTAGGCATTTCTAAATTGTGATTAATCGGACTAACGTTCATGTGATATTTTGATTTTAGTAACAGTTTGAAGAGCTGTAATATAAAACTGATTCTCCTGCATGAAGAGTTTGATTTAATCTGTCCTTTGTCATTTTATCAAAAATGTTTAACTCCTATCTGAACATTTTTAAGGATTATTGGCAAGAATGTTTAATGTCGGAATGTGAATCTGTTTCTTTACAGTCAAAGAATCAGCATACTGATTCTTGTTTCTTTAAATCAGCTGCCAGTACGGTCCTTCAGATCCTTGTTCATGTTTATCAGTCCTTGACAGGTACGGCTCCATTTTATCTTTCCAGGTTACTTTTAAAACATTCCTCCCAAAAAACCCATTGTTTGTTGGACCAGTGTTTGCTGGTTTCAAGAACGAGGCGTAAATCTTGGGGTGACCGTGCATTTGCTGTGTTGGCTCCAAAACTTTGGAATCAATTGCCAACCACTATCAGAGAGGCTACATCTGTAGAGTTTGGTCTCATTGGTTGGAACCACCTACTCACACCCGCCCTCAAAAAAGCGTGTCCACTACACAATACTCATCCCCGATCAGTATTGCGCGTCCAAAACGAGAACAACGGAATCCGCGAAAGCTCAAAAACTATTTCAGATTTTCTGTGCGTTTCTCAAAAGAGAATTATGGGATCTCTTTTTTTCTGTATTTTGAACCTCCGTGCTATATCCTTGCTTCATTAAATTAGGTACTATGGCATTTATTTTATCTGTCTCTTTTATTCATTTTTTTGTCTCCAAATTGTAAAGCTGATTTTTTAAAATGAAAAACAACATCCATCCATTTTCTTAACCTGCTTCTGACTAACAGCATTATATTTTAGAAAAAATACTTTCAAGACATGGGCTGTCAGATTATGTGTGTGTGTGTGTGTGGGTGGGTTTGTGGTCTCTCCCCCCGTTTCACAGCAAAGAAAACTCACACACCTTTGTAATTTTATTTCCTAACTCCTTACCTTTAATCAAGTTACTCCTGTGAATTTCAGCAAGATTGTAGTGTTTTTCACTGATTTAGCTTGGGGGAACACTATCTGACAGCCTGTCAGATAGTGTTCCCCCTCTATTTCATAGCAAAGAAAACTCACACACCTTTGTAATTTTTTTTCATAACTTCTGTCGTCAGATAGTGTTCCCCACGGTGGACATCTCTCAACGAGAGCTCAGTACAGAAATGCGCTCAGACAGGAAGTGACATCATATATATTTCAACTTTCACAATAAAAGCACTCATAAAAATAAAAGACTTTCCGACAGAACCTTTGACAGAAGTCCAACAGCATATTTTCCAAACAAAACCTTTGAGCTCTTTTTCATGATCGCTGACATAAACTTCATCTCTAATGGTAAAAAAGTTTTCTTGTTGAGAAGGATTCAATCAAGATCCGTTGTCAGTTCCAGGGGTGTCAAACTCAAGGTCCCGAGGGCCTCTATTCTGCATATTTTAGATGTTTCTCTGCTTCAACTCACCTGACTCAGGTCAACTAGTCATTCAAAGGCTTTTGCAGGACTTGCTGACATGCTGACGCTTTGGCTCAGGTGTGGCAAAGAAGCAGACACATCTAAAGCATGCAGGACGGTAGGCCTCAAAACCTAGAGTTTGTCACATATGAAACAAACACAAGTCTATCAATTTGGGAGCGCGTTAGACTGAAGATCTAAAGGTCCCTGGTTCAATCCTGGGTTTCAGCAATATGGGCTCATTGTCAATGAGGGCTCTGTTGGCAACCATTTAACAGGCTTACTCATTTGTACTTGTGACACTTACTAGAGTAAACCAATGAGTGATTGAAGTAAAATACTTGTTATCAGTGCTTCTCTTCAAGGACTCCTTTAGTCAATGTTGTCACTGATGTGTGTCCTGCAAGTGCCCCGCTTGTGTTATTGAATTCAGGATGCCCTTATTGATGTAGAAGAGCAGTAACATCTGGAGACTGCAAGGTTCAGTTTTGTAGAACATCTTTTGCTCAGACTGAGCAAACCTATGGAATTCTTTACCTGCCCATATAAAATTAGTAAGTATGTAAACAAACAAACAACAGGTCTTCTGGGAAAATGTGATCCGAGGACAGACAAGAGGAGGTGACGATGACACGCTTCTCATCTGGCCAGCTGATGGGACAAGAAGAGTGTGTGGGAACAGAGTAGTAAAGTAACAGCTGATGACAGTTATTACTGACTCTATAGAGGATTAAAGATGACCAAACAGTCCGCCTCCTTATATTTTTTTCCTTCTCTTTGAATTCTTGCTTGTATGTTCTCTCAATGTAAGTCGCTTTGGATAAAAGCGTCTGCTAAATGACAGTAGTAGTAGTAGTAGTAGTTAAAAGTTTAGGGCTCTATCATTTAAGGCGTCGCCTCCACTTCAAAGTTTGACGTCTCGCCATCAACACATTTCTTGCTGTAAAATCAACATGCATGATCAGACAAAACTACATAAGATTAATCTTTGTAAGGACCTTAACATACCTGAGTAGAAAAATCATGTGGGCGTGGCAAATTGCTTAAACAGTGCCCCCTTTCTCTCTATTTTTGACCTTTACGTTGCATTCTCGCATTATGTATAACCAGAGTCAAATTGCCTCTTTTTTTTTTACTGTCACAGCTTACCATGATAATTATAAGGTGGGTTCAAAATCTGCATGATGTAATAACCACTGGTATAGACTACACAAGGTTTCAGAGCTACTGCTACTTGGTTAATAGAAGACATCCTGTGGGTCATATGGGACTTGAATGTCATTAGCTCAGTGTGTTTTTGTGGTATTTATCAATAAACTAATAATTGTAATCTTCACACTCCCAAAACATTTATTTACTATTTTGATCAGTGAGCTTAGTAGAACAGAAATATTTTGTTGTGGGATCAATATGTATTGATGAATCGTGGAACCAGTGCCTGATGACATCTCTAATACTTTTTGCAGTTGCTGACAAAACCTGAAGAAACTGATCTGACAAATGAAATAATATTTTTCTGAAATATACAATTTATATAATATACCTTCAGTAAATGGCAGTAAATTCCTTTTTGTATTGAAAAATTTTGGGATGAAAACATAATTCCAGTCTGCTAAGATGCAGGAGGCCCCCCCAACCTGCTCACACCTGTAACAATGGGGACAGTTTCATGTCACAGTCTCACTACATTGGAAGATGGAAAATATGGCCAGCACATAATTGATGATTGTGCGAAACTGATGTGTTATGAATATAAATGCTTATACTGTTTTATCAATAAATCCTGTGTTTATTTTTGTAAATACATATGTGTACCTTGGGGGTCTCTCGACAGCACACGTTTTCCAGAGGGGACAATGAGACACAATGCCCACATGTACACCTGTTCATACAGAGTTTAACAAAATTATATACTGTATATATACATATTGCTGATGGGTCTCTTAGATAAGAGCAAATACTGAAAAACGTGTAATATATATATATATTACACGTTTTTCAGAACAATATTTTTGGTACCAATATTAATATAATCCCCCCTCAGTCAATCAGTTCAGTGTCTATATACTGTTGTTCCTTTGACATCTGTCATTCAGTTCCACTTCGATCAACCAACTCTGGTTGGTGTGGAAATAAAAAAAATATGTTGATGATGAGAAAAAAAATAAAATTAAAAGAATATTCAGAGCTCTGAGAAAAAAACAAAACAATCTACCCGGGTAGTGTGTGTGTGTGTGTGGGTGTGGTTTCTTCTCCTGTGGTGGAACCCTCTATTAGAGGAAAAAAAAACCCCCAATGCTTTACCTGATTGAGTTGGACTAATAATGTTTAATAAACCCTTATTCTGTCTAGAAGCAAATGCAGTAGTCAAGATTTTATAGTCAGCGTTGAACAAAATTATTGGTCAGAGATTATTTAGAAACCGCTTGTCTTTACCAGGTTTGGGTATTAATTTGATTATTCCTTGTTTCATTGTTACCATTAGTTCACCTGAATTAATACGTTCCTTTATAGCATTATAAAGTAAAGATTTAATTTCTTCCCAAAAATGTTTATAAAAATTAGACGTCAGACCATCAGGACCAGGTGAACGATTTAGACATTTTTTGAAAATTTAGCTCTATTTCAGGGATTTCATGTCGAATTAAGTTAAACAGGGTTTCAGCATCAACTTCATCGTGTGAAGATTCATAAATTTTGCTGTAAAATTAAAATACTTCTTTAGCAATTTTTCTGGAGTCTCTACATTCTTTTATCCTCAATTATGAGAGATGAGATTGAATTTTTAACTTGTCTTTGAAATGACTATAAAATCTTGACTACTGCATTGGCTTCTAGATTGAAAAAGGGTTTATTAAACATTATTAGTCCAACTCAATCAGGTTTTTTTTTAAAGGAATATCAATACACAATAATATTTGTATGGTACTTGACATTATGGATTACAAATCTTTATTCCCAGATGACGGATTGATTTTATTCTTAGATTTTAGAAAAGCGTTTGACTCTGTAGAACATATGTTTATTTTTAGAACTCTAAAACTCTTTGGTTTGGGCAAAAAATTATAAAATATAATCTCTATGTTACATAAAGATATTAATAGTTCCATTTCACTTTCTGAAGGAACCTGCCCTAGTTTTCTAATTAGATGAGTAATCAGGCAAGGATGCAGTCTTTCCCCCCTCTTATTCATATTAGTCACTGAGCTACTCACTATTCATCTAAGATCTTCTGAACTCAATGGTCTAAAAATAAATAATAAATCAATCTTAGTAAGTCAATTAGCAGACGATACAACGCTGTTCTTAAAAGACAGAAACCAAATCCCAATAGCTTTAAAAACAATTAAATTATTTTCAGAGGTGTCAGGATTAAATCTTAATATTGATAAATGTGAAATAATAAAAATACATTAAGGCTCTGAGACTTAATATCCCTGTTAAAAAAGAAGTCTGTTATCTAGGTGTTTACATTACTAATGTACCAAATGATAAAAACCAAAAGAACTTTCTGAACACAGTAGAAAAGAAACAAAAAATTCTTAAACAATTGGCTCCAAAGGGATCTGACGTTATTTGGAAGAACACTTTTAACAAAGATGGAATCTCTTTCTAGACTGATATATCCTTCTCTATCATTGGCTATATCTCCTAAAATTATTAAAGAAATAAATAAAATGAATCTTGACTTTATATGAAGGAACAAGTATCACTACATTGAAAAAAGTGATCTAATTAAAAATTATGAAAGTGGTGGCATAAAATCAATAGATTTTGAAATTTTGAATGGAGTATTAAAAATAAATTCAATCCTTTTTAATTAACGGTGAGGAAATTTGGCATGTAATTCCAAAATTAATATTTGAAAAAGTTGGAGGAATGGAACTCCTATTAAAGTGTGATTTTGACATCCATAAGTTGCCTGTCAAACTCTCTGAATTCCACAAACAAGTCCTGTTATTTGGAAAAATGGTTTTCAAGCATAACTTCAGTCCTCTTGATGTTCTGATATGGAATAATAGAACTGTTTTAGACAGAACCAAAACCATATTTAATCAAAGGTGGATGGATAAGGGAATATGGTTGGTGACACATATTTAAGATGAGAATGGAGATATTCTTTCACTTAAGGATTTAAGGATAAATATAATTTTAAAAATCTTTCTAAAATTGAATATAATAAAGTTGGGTTCAGTGCTTGGACCAATCCTCTTTACTATATATATGTTACCGCTTGGTAAAATTATTAGACAACATGGTATAAAATTCAATTTTTATGCTGATGATACTCTGTTATATCTATCAATGAAGCCTGATGAGACCAACCAGCTGCAGAGATTACAAGCTTGTCTTAATGATGTAAAACGTTGGATGACGCTTAATTTTTTGCTTTTAAATTCAGACAAGACAGAGGTTGTGTTTTTTGGGCCTGAGAATCTTAGGAACAAGTTGTGTAGTCAGTCATCTACGTTGGATGGCATTAATTTATCCTCCAACAAGAAGGTAAAGAACCTGGGTGTTATCTTTGACCAGGACATGTCCTTTAGTTCTCATATAAAACATGTTACCATGACGACCTACTTCCACCTGCGTAATGTTGCTAAAATTAGGAGCATTTTGAATCAAAGAGATGCAGAAACTTTAGTTCATGTATTTATTACTTCTAGACTTGATTACTGTAATTCATTATTATCAGGGTGTTCTTATAGTGCTGTTAAAAACCTCCAGCTGATCCAAAATACTGCTGCCAGAGTTCTGATGAGAGTTAGAAGGAGAGACCATATTTCTCCTGTTTTAGCATCACTTCATTGGCTCCCTGTAAGGTCTAGAATAAAGTTTAAGGTTTTACTTTTGACGTATAAGGCCTTGAACGACCAAGCTCCAGCTTATATTAAAGATCTTATTGTTCCATATGCTCCTAACAGAGCACTTCGCTCTCAGACTGCAGGTCTGCTTGTAGTTCCTAGAATTTCTATAAGTAGAATGGGAGGAAGAGCTTTTAGATATCAGGCTCCTCTCCTGTGGAACCAGCTTCCACTTTTTATCCTTGAGGCAGACACCTTGTGTAGTTTTAAGAATAGACTTAAAACTTTCCTTTTTACACAATCCTATAGTCAGGGTTAGCTTGGGTTCTCCTGAGCTTTAGACTGGTTTAGACTGCCGGAGGACATACTGACCACATTTCTTCACTCTGCTGTCTTTCTTTACTCTGGCTGCCTCTGAGGAGGGTGTATCTCACATAAACAAGGGATGAAATATTCCCACTAGAGCCATCAAATTGTTATTGCTTTGATTGTTACTGCTGCCATTAACTGTTTCTCTGTTTATCTTTCTATAGACATGACGACTGGCCAAAATCCATCTGTGTTTGTCTGTGTCTCTTTCCTGTCAGCTCAGACCCCAGTCGGCTAAGGCAGAAGGCCGCCCATCCTGAGCCGGCTGTTAAAAGGGAGTCGTTCCTTTCCACTGTCTCCAGTAGTGCTGCTCAGGATGGGGGATTGTGCTGAAATAACAATTCAGCCCAATCGGCTGGTTCCTTAGATAGAAAATGTTTTATTATTAATTGGTTAATTTTTCTGTGAAGTGCCTTGAAATGACTTTGTCATGAACTGGCGCTTTATAAATAAATAAACTTGAAACTTGAAACTTAAAGTGATTAAAAATATTGCAAGTGCGCTGTTTCATCTAGTTAAACTTCTATTGGTTATATAACTAACCCTAGACTCAAAACAAGCAGCTGATGGGCTCAACATATTAAATATAAAGTTTAACAATATTTTCCTGAGAAGCAAATTCAATAAAGCTTTTTATTAGAATCCAGTACTCAGATTCTCTTTACAATAAAAATTTTCAAAAGAAGAAATTAAAACTTTGAGAACTAAGTATTTAAAGTACTCTCTACCCCCGAAGTATAAAGAAATCCACTTTAAAACTTTAAATTATATTTACCCATCTAATTATTTCATACGAACTAGATTTAATTTGAATGTAGAAAAATGTCACTTATGTAAACAAAATGATGAATCAACTAAACATCTCTTTTATGAGTGCGACAACATTTCAACACTTTGGAAATCCCTTCAGGATTGGCTTATCTCCAACAAAATTCATATAAATGATTTCATGGTTGACAATATTTTATTTGGCCTTATACTAAAAGATAAAAATACAGAATTTTAATTTACAATGTTATAATCTTAACAAGATTTTTTTATACACAAATGCCAATACCTCAAAACCCCTCTGACCTGGAATAATCTTTAAAATGAAATGAAACTACTGTTGAGATCCTTAGACAAAATGTCCACATTTAATGCCATTAAGTTACATAATTTCTTTATAAAGACGAATTTATAATCCCCTTTCAGATATGTATACAATAGGCAATTAAGTCTTGTTCTCTTACCTACTCTTCCCCTGTGAATTTTTTATTTATACACAGGTATTTTTTTTTTTTTTTCATTTTTATTTATTTGTATTTATTTTTGTATTTTATTTGTATTGATTTGGCCTCTCCAGCTTTGAATTGAAACATTCATGCAGTCTGTTCATCAGTTTGGAAGAACAGCGACATCCAGTGGCCGGATGTATTACTACAGACAGTCCGCGGACCCGGTGACGTCATCAAAGCGTTGTAGCGTGCGCATGCGCCGATGACTTCAGCCCGTGTTTTGTCACTCAGGGCAGAGCTGTATAAAAGCTGACTCGGTAAACTTGCTTCATTTTCACTTGGAAACGCGAAACTGAATTGAAAACATGTTTCTGTTTTATGCAACATTGTTTTTTGTATACCTTCCCCCGACGCCAAAACTATCTCTTGTAGAGCTGATGTACAACTTTGTACCAATAATGATTTGGATTTTTATTTTATTAATAATTAATTTATACAGGCAGGTGAGAAAACCAGCTGAGGACTGGGATTCATCTTTTCGACTGGCTGAAGGTGTGTCAGTTAATGGTAAATCAGAATATTGTGTTGAAAAAATCATAAAGGAAACACGATACCATCAAATAGCCAATTGTAAAAACACAACAACGGGTGAGAATTTGGTTTTAAAATGCATCAGGAAGGAGTTTTACAGTCCAGATGAGAGAGAGGCCAAAGCCTTTGACTGTCTTGAGAATCACAGAGCAAATAATGATTACTTTGTCAGATTAATTGATCATTTTAAATCTGACAAGTGTATTTATTTTGTGTATGAACATTTGAAATGTAGCTTACAGGATATAATGGCTGATGGACATCGCTGGTCGCTGTATGAAATCAGAATGATCGCTGAGGAGACATTGCAGGGTCTATGTGAGCTGAAAAAGTCTGGGATTACACACTGTAATATAACCCCAGAAAATATCATGATTTTTGTGGATGAGACTCATGAGACACTGCCTGCCAAGATGAAACTGATCGGTTTCCAAAATGCGTGTGAGACACAGAAATGTCTAGGCACTAAGCTTCCCCGTGTTAACGGCTTTAGTGCACCTGAGGTCTTTCTTCACTTTGAACCATCTGAAAGCATCGACATTTGGAGTTTAGGATGCACGCTGGCATATTTATTTCTTGGCTCTTCCTTGTTTGAACAGAAAATGAATGAAAATGAAATGAAAATGGATTACAAGCCCTTAGACTCCCTGGATGACCTTCTGAATAAGGCACCAAACAATTGCGAAGTGGATCTACCTCAATTTGTCGATCTTCTAAAGAAAATGTTGAAGGTGAATCCATCAGACAGGATTCAGGCAGCTGATGCTCTAAATCATACCTTCATCACGAGGAAACAGCCATCAGATATTTATGATGAGCAAAAGGACTCGAGCATTCAGCAAACCGATCAGGAAACTCAGACTGAAAGTATTACACCTTTACGTGATAGTGAGCAAAATGTTTTGCAAACCGATCAGGAAACTCAGACTGAAAGTATTACACCTTTACGTGATAGTGAGCAAAATGTTTTGCAAACCGATCAGGAAACTCAGACTGAAAGCACTCCACCTTCCAACGCCAACGTTTCAACTTTTTCACTCAAAAGTTTTGTTTTCTGGAAACTAATTGGGATAATATGCGTATCTTTGACTATTCAGATTCTTGGCCTGTGTGTATCACTGTCTGGAAATGACAGTGTGAAATCCATTGCACATATCTTTGACCAGCCTGACAAAAGTTTCATAGATAAGGGAAAAATGGTCGCTAAGTTTCTGACACTAGATGAGGGCGAGCAGCATTATTTAAGAAAGCTGAAAATGTTTAGTGATTACAGAAAAACATTTGACATTTCAGACATAAAATCTGATTCCCTGGACGATTTACTGAAAGTGGCTACAGGATTTCAAGATCCCACTGACATCGAGGACTTAAAAGTAGTTGTAGATCTTTTCCATAAATTGTTACGGATGAATCCAGCAGACAGGATTCTCGCTGCTGCGAAAATAAATAACATGTTTATCCCAGTAGAACAGCTGGCAAGTAATGGGGAAAGTTCTGATCAGAAAACGGCACCTGGATCATCTACTGAAGAAGACCAGGAGGAACCAGTTCCCATCCAAACAGGAGGTCTCAGTTACATGGTGTTGGTAATATTGTGTACTACCGTTTGTAAAACGCTTGCAAGATTTAGGTTTTAAACAGGGCCAAATGCAATTTAAAATACACATCTATATGTCCTTGTGTGTGTGTGTGTGTGTGTGTGTGTGTGTGTGTGTGTGGGTTTGTGTGTGTGGGTTTGTGGGTGTGTGTGTGTTTGTGTAAAGGAGGGAGAGACTCAGCTGTGAAACGTGGACAGTGCTGGCCAGATTTTGGGTTTTTAACCATCATTAATAGAAACAACACATGCAGCTAGAGCACAAACACACTGAAACTGTCATATGTATCAATTAGTACTTTTTTAAACAAACCCATAAATATTTCTGAATGTTTAGCAGCTACATTTGTAATGAAAATTAAATGTTCTTGTTAGAACTTTGTCTGCAGCACGCTCCCCTTTTTTTGAGTAAACACAGATGATTTTATGAAATTTTAAAGAATACGTTGCATCAAGCAGTTTTTTTAAATTTGCAATAAAATTTGTATAAACACTCACCGACAAAACATGAAAAATGTAGCAGGAACTGTCCAATATGAGCATAATTTGGAACATTTGTAAACCAGTGATGGGGATGTGGTGTTATTGGCTAAATTCAGACTGCAGGCTGAAGGGACCCAAATCTGATTTTTTTGCACCTATCTGACGTGTATCTGATTTTTTTATGTCAGTCTGAACGACAGATCTGATTTTTTCAAATACGACCCAGACCACTTCAGCATGTGGTCCTAAATCTGATATGTATCGGGCCCGGATATAGGCATAGGCAAGGAGGGGCAATGCCCCCCTAAATGCCGTGACTGCCCCCCCAAACCTAATGGCAGGCAAAAAACCAAAATTTAAAACATATCTGTAGGAAAGTGGTCTGAGCGCTGTCTGCTCTCTGTCCCTCCTTCAAAGTAGCCTCTGATTGGTAGATACATAAGGAGGGCGTCACTTCAGTTCCTTGCTTGTCGTAAACCTGAACTCCACGTCTCATTCTCACATCAGAGTTAGCAGACACATAGCCGTCAGCAGAGCTCAGCTCAGCCACTGTTTCGAGTTTTCCTCTGCCGTCTGTCACCGAAATTATTTGGCTACTTATCCCAAAACGCGTTCTTGTTCTCTGAAAGAACTTCTCTCCCTGTCTCTGTCGCGCTCTCGTAGTTTTTGTCGGCTAATTTGAGCCGAGTCACTATGTGCAGATTTCTAGTTGCTAAAGCTACTACTGGCAGTTGTAGCGAAGCTGCCGCTGGCAATGCCAAGACCTCAGCAGGAGCTGAGTAGGAATCTTTACCCGGCTCGTCGGGCTGTACAGCTCCTCAACTCGCCACAACTTCTCCCCCCTGCGCCCAGTCTAGTCCCAGTACCTCGATTTCCTCCGGCTGCACAAGCACCACAGCCCCCCCCCCCACTGTTCCCGGCTCAGTAGTGGCCGCGACTGATATCGACACGGGCTTGAACGCTATATATATATATATATATATATAAGATATAAGCCATGCTGTGTGCAGAACTGAAGATATGAAAGAAACAGAATGCACAAAAAGATATTAAAAAAGGAAATGAATAAAAAATGAAAGGATAAAAAGATAGACAGACAGACATAAGTAGATAGAGGAGAAAGAGACAAGCCAGACAGATTAAAAAAATAAAAAATAATAAAAAAAACACACAAAATTTATATTAAAAAAAAAAAAAAGATAAATGCAGCCTCAACGGGACAGCAGCCAGTGTCCTATTTGTGCCGGTCCCAAGCCCGGGTAAATGCAGAGGGTAGTGTCAAAGGGCATCCAACATAAAACCTAAGACAAATCAAATGGATCAAAGGAGAAGATAGATAGTTAAACTGTTATGATTATAGCAAAGTTATTATATTCTATACGTCTGAGGGTTAGGGAGGATTTTACACCTCAAAATATTTGCCCCCCTGAAAATTCTGCCTGCACCCTGTGGTGGGGTTGTCTAAATCCGGCCCTGATATGTATCCGATCTTTTGGCATGTGACTTCAGTCTGAACCACCAGGTCGCTTCCATCCAACCTGTACGTCATCAATACGCGACATACGTGACTATTCTGCGTCGAGGACGCGGGAGCAAAAAGTAAACAATGTAAGTCGCTTTGGATAAAAGCGTCTGCTAAATGACAGTAGTAGTAGTAAACAAGAGTGACTGCAGACAACACAGTAAATGGCGTGCCCTTGTATGGCGCTTTAATTAGGTCCTACGACCCCCAAAGCGCCTCACGCTACAGTTTTTTTGTCATTCACCCATTCACACGGGAGAGGGGCGGGCTAACACTCACACAACCCGATACGCAGATCGAGGGGCAACATGGGGTTCAGTGTCTTGCCCAAGGACACTTCAACATGTGGCGGTGGAAGCCGGGATCGATCCACCAACCTTCAAGTTGGAGGACGGCCGCTCTAACCACTGAGCCACAGTCGCCCCGAACAGTCAGCGGTGAGAAACCGAAGTGTCTGAGCTCTGTTCAGGCCAAACTCGAGGGGTGTTATCTAAACCGTGCAGTTTTTGAAAACATTTCCAAAGAAATAGCAGAGCGCGGGTTTAAACAAAGCTTATTTCAATGCCAAAGAAAAATAAAAAGTCTCCGAGCTAAATACAAGGAGGCACTGTTCCTTCTACTGCGCATCCGTGACACATTCAAGACACATTCCATTCAGACAGAAAGTCACATTCAGGTCTCATTTCTCTGTCAATATGAACGACCTCACAAAAAGATCAGATTTCACAAAAGAATCGGAATTAAGCTTTAAAACCTGCAGTCTGAACGTAGACACGTTAAAGGTTGAATATGGCAAATTTTCACAAAAAGCTACGTCCACTGGGGATTCAGAGGGATGCAGAATGAAAGTACAGTATTTAATTTAACAATTATATTTGAAGTAAAATATAATAAATATATATATAATATTAATTTTGATGGGCATGTTATACCAGGCAATAGCAGCACCATTGTTACTGTGGAAAATGGCAGAGTCGGCGAGTCAAGCAGCTGCTTTCGAGCTCCGGAGGTTTCATTTTTTTTCTCAGAAGAGGAGCGACCAGAGAAGATCAAAAACCAGAGTGAGTTTAGGTGATGCTACAATAGATGGACCCAAATAAAACATGTTCACAGCATCAAAACGCACATGGAAATGTCAAACCTGCATCCCAATGGCTGGAAACCGTGACTGTTGTTGCAACTACAACATCCACAAACTAGATGTCACTATGGTGTTTGTGTTCTATATTCAACCATTAAATTACTTTGCCAGCACTTAACAGTTTGTTATCGATCTCATTGGTGGTTTTTTAACATATTTGCATGTAATTCCACAATAAATTGTGGTTGTAAATCATAATATGGAGGAGCTGAGGTGTTTGGCAGAGGTCTACGCTCTCTGAGTGCTTTTCCATTGCTGTTGTTTGTTTGTGGCCTAAAATTAATTATTTCCTGAAAAAAGAACTTGAAAGTGTCATGAGCTGAAGCGGAAGATCAGGACCCAAGATGCAGGGAGACACTGGAAACTCGGAATTAAATATTTAAACTGGATTTTAATAAAGAAAAACGCTGACAAGGTAGCAAAACTCACTGGCACAGGATCACAAAAACCACTCAGGAACAGCAGACAGCAACGGTAAGTAATCGACAATACTCCGACACCAAACAAATACAGACACACCTCTTTTAAACAGACACAGAACAAAGAAAGTAATTAACACTAACACGAAACACCTGGAACAGATAAGGAGGGAACAAGTCACAGCTGAGACACTAGGAGAACTGGGAGCAAAGAATGTCATTAAAATAAACCAGAAAATACACAAGAATCACAGGAGGACAAGAAAAACAACAAAACTATCACACAGAACATGGATCCTGACAGAAAGTTTTATTTCTCATACTTTAAAGAGGCCATTTCATACAAATTTCAGGACTTTGTGGTTATTTCTTAAGTATTAACCAGTAATACGAAACATTTTATATCTAAAAAACATCAGGAAACACTGATTAACAGACCTTTCAATCTGTCTGCGTTAACATTCGGGTGGTTCCGGCTCCTTTCGTCAGGCTTCGTCAGAAGCTCGTTCATATTCATTGTTCGAATTTGCTGGACTCAGATTGGCTAACAAACTAGCCTATGAGAGCAAGGTATACTGTTTCGTGCCCCGCTGCGCTAGCCTGACCAATCAGATCCTCCTGCATTATGTTCAAATGCAGAAGGGTCTGACACCGGAGCCGCACCCGATCATTTCCGCGTCAAATTTTAGGACGGACCAATTACATATCACCTTTGTTGTGCGTCATCCTGAAAACACGGAACTAGCGTTTTCCACCCAGAGCACAACATTCAACATGGCGGACTCGGCTGTGGATGAAGTGTTTCCTTCTGTGTTTGCACTGTGTTTGCTTGGGGCGGTCAAATACCTGAACCGAGTGTTCAATGACACCTCATATTCACAAGTTTTTGACACAAAAGCGACAACTGTCATTAATATTCATCTTTCTCCTCCATTAACCATGGCTAGCTACCATTACGGCTCTGTAGCTACCATTACGGCTCTGTAGCTACCATTACAGCTGTGTAGCTACCATTACGGCTCCGCTCACTAAACCTTTTGTTTTTGTTCCGCCTCGTGTGTATCCGCTTTAGCGTCACATATGTTGTGTCACTTCTGGGTTTCTGTGATTGGTTCTCTCTCAACTGGCTAAGCCTGCCTTCAAAATTGAGAGACAGCGGTTCAGCTCCAGGCCCTCACGTCTTTGTAAAGTAATCTGTCAAAGACGTGAGGGCCTGGTTGATCAGGTAACCGCTGCGCATGGTAACGTCAGCCGTTGTGTCTTCCTGTTTGTTACGTCTTATGCTAACAGCTTTTAGCCAGCAGCATGCTAGGCGTGGTTTCAACTGCAGGAGCTGATGAAGACTAACGAACAAAGGAGTTGTGATAAAACAGATACAGGCCGTTAGAACTCTGGAGAACTCGGGTGTTATCACCCACCTGCGTAGTTTGAGAGATTAAAACTGAAAGAGAAGTTGTTGACCTGTTTTCACACCCACTATGAAGGTAAGAACACCTGTGGAGCTAAAATATTCAACAAAAACCTCAGAAAAACTGTTTTTAATGGAAGGACCTCTTTAAGTTGACTCTGTCAAATTGTATATAGATGAATAAACATAATGGTGCATTTAATGAAAAGAGGGTCAGTGCCAAACAACAGGGAGTTTAGTTTATGAGTGAACTCATGGGGCTCTTTGTGTTGATGGACTCACTAAGATCCAGTTCTCAGAACAAAACCTCAACATTTAAAAACAAGACGGGGTGGCAAATAATCCCATGTAAGCTAGAAAGATAATAGTAGTAAGATAGATAATAGTCTTGTCAGCTGTGATAATCTCAAGCAGTTCTCAGTTTAACTCAAACAGTACACACCATCTATTTTTACCTCTGGTTGCACAGAAAATTAGGGTGGAAGGGTGGGGAAGGTGGGGAACAACCATTTTTTATGGTCCAGTGGGTTTCATTGTCATGATGTTTCACTGCTGTCATTGAAGGACATGAAATCTTAATAAAGGCCGTGGGTGTCCCACGCTTCTTGAGCATCTGCTACCAAGATGGACTCATTCAAAAACCCAGAGAGGAGGAGTGGACTGACAGCAGTGATGGAGAGGATCCCAGGAAGTCCACGGTGTAGTTATCAGGTAGATCAGGTACTGGATAAACAAGATAAGTTAAAAATACTCAGACATTGTGATTATGTAATAAACTCTGTATCTGCTCATGAAGTCTTTCTGCTCTAACATACCTTTGTCTCATTTCTGCACCGTTTCATCAGAATATGATGAATTAAAGTAACTTCAAATTCAAAAATCTAATTCAAAAATACTTTGTTCATTCCTAAAGGGAAATTAAGTTAAACATGGTCAGAAGAATGAAGTTATGTTTGATTGAAAAGGGGGGGGGCTTTACTTCTCTGAGAAACTGTTGATAAACAGAAATTTAAAAATATGTATTTTCTGTTGGGGGACCAGAACCACACACAAATATATATATATATATATATATATATATATATACAGTGGGGCAAAAAAGTATTTAGTCAGCCACCAATTGTGTAAGTTCTCCCACTTAAAAAGATCAGAGAGGCCTGTAATTTTCATCATAGGTATACCTCAACTATGAGAGACAAAATGAGGAAAAAAAATCCAGAAAATCACATTGTCTGATTTTTAAAGAATTTATTTGCAAATTATGGTGGAAAATAAGTATTTGGTCACCTACAAACAAGTAAGATTTCTGGCTTTCACAGACCTGTAACTTCTTTAAGAGGCTCCTCGGTCCTCCACTTGTTACCTGTATTAATGGCACCTGTGTGAACTCGTTATCAGTATAAAAGACACCTGTCCACAACCTCAAACAGTCACGCTCCAAACTCCACTATGGCCAAGACCAAAGAGCTGTCAAAGGACACCAGAAACAAAATTGTAGACCTTCACCAGGCTGGGAAGACTGAATCTGCAATAGGTAAGCAGCTTGGTGTGAAGAAATCAACTGTGGGAGCAATTATTAGAAAATGGAAGACATACAAGACCACTGATAATCTCCCTCGATCTGGGGCTCCACGCAAGATCTCACCCCGTGGGGTCAAAATGATCACAAGAACGGTGAGCAAAAATCCCAGAACCACACGGAGGGACCTAGTGAATGACCTGCAGAGAGCTGGGACCAAAGTAACAAAGGCTACCATCAGTAACACACTACGCCGCCAGGGACTCAAATCCTGCAGTGCCAGACGTGTCCCCCTGCTGAAGCCAGGACACGTCCAGGCCCGTCTGCGGTTTGCTAGAGAGCATTTGGATGATCCAGAAGAGGATTGGGAGAACATCATATGGTCAGATGAAACCAAAATAGAACTTTTTGGTAGAAACTCAACTTGTCGTGTTTGAAGGGGAAAGAATGCTGAGTTGGATCCAAAGAACACCATACCTACTGTAAAGCATGGGGGTGGAAACATCATGCTTTGGGGCTGTTTTTCTGCAAGGGGACCAGGACGACTGATCCGTGTAAAGGAAAGAATGAATGGGGCCATGTATCGTAAGATTTTGAGTGAAAACCTCCTTCCATCAGCAAGGGCATTGAAAATGAGACGTGGCTGGGTCTTTCAGCATGACAATGATCCCAAACACACCGCCCGGGCAACGAAGGAGTGGCTTCGTAAGAAGCATTTCAAGGTCCTGGAGTGGCCTAGCCAGTCTCCAGATCTCAACCCCATAGAAAATCTCTGGAGGGAGTTGAAAGTCCGTGTTGCCCAGCGTCAGCCCCAAAACATCACTGCTCTAGAGGAGATCTGCATGGAGGAATGGGCCAAAATACCAGCAACAGTGTGTGAAAACCTTGTGAAGACTTACAGAAAACGTTTGACCTCTGTCATTGCCAACAAAGGCTATATAACAAAGTATTGAGATTAACTTTTGTTATTGACCAAATACTTATTTTCCACCATAATTTGCAAATAAATTCTTTAAAAATCAGACAATGTGATTTTCTGGATTTTTTTTCCTCATTTTGTCTCTCATAGTTGAGGTATACCTATGATGAAAATTACAGGCCTCTCTGATCTTTTTAAGTGGGAGAACTTACACAATTGGTGGCTGACTAAATACTTTTTTGCCCCACTGTATATAGATTGATATATACAATGTCTGACCATCGGAGCCTTAAACAGGCCATAAATTCTTGAAAACCCCATAATGTGGCTGAATTAAAACAATTCATGAGCTGAGGTTGATTTAAATAAACAAAATCCTTTTTTTTTTGTTTACTCTGAATATCTTTGTTTGATTTTAAAATTTCTTTGACAATCTGAAACATGTAAAAGTGATAAAAACCACAAACCCATAAATATAAGTGGTAAAGTTTGGTGTTCCAACACAAAGTGTGTGGTAATTATAGTTGAGGTTCCAGTGAAATCACAGCAGCAGCAGGAGGGTGATGGCCTCTCTGCCTTTATATCTTCTGTCTCTCAGCCAGCACTGATATACCTCACCACACAAGCACACAGGCGGGAAATTAAGAGTGAAGAGAAGCTGATAGCTTCTGTTAATGTTACAGGAAGTGTATTGACAAACTGCTCGTGCACTATACTACACTTCCCACACCACAACATACAAATCTAACACCTCTTTTGGGAGCTTATTCTCCATCAGCGTCAACATGTTACATGCATGCAGACATGATTAACAGGCCACCAGTAGCAGCACTGAGTGTGTACTAGGAGAAACTGTGAGAAAAGTCTGAGCCAGTTAGCAGAGGGGTTGTCAACCTAATGGTCAGTTATTGTATTCTGTCTCTGGTCCATTGGACTCTGTGGTCAAATTCAATTTCAACCAGTATGAGTGTTTGCTGTTCTGCCATTAGCTGACAGATATGTCTCACTGCTTTAGACTTTGGGGGTCCGGCCAGATTTTAAGGCCAATTGACTTTTAATATGAATCACGCTGGGAAGCCAAGGACTCATCCCATCGCTGGAAATTAACACCCACTCTTATAAATGGCCAAATGGGATGCACGTACACACACACTTACAGACTTACAAACCGTTATTAATGGCTTGAGTGAGTACTCTGATTGTTTTTTTCTGCAAGTAGACAAACACCATGTAGTGCGAGCTATGACACTTGTGGTGTATTATACATTAAATTTAGATCTTTCCATTTAAAGCTGTCAATGCTGTACACTGCCTCTGGCTTCACTGGTCTGCTCTTTGGTTTTAATGGGCTCCCACACTATTTGTTCCATCACCATTATAAACAGGGGTGCACATAAGTGGTCCGCAGGTCCGCACACACTGTCAAAATATAAAATGCACCAGATGAAAAGTTGCAACACGCGTTTGCGTACTTAACATTGGTTTGGCTGAGCTGCGTGAATTTTTAGGTTAATCAGAGGCGGTTCATTGTCAAATAAATGAAGAATCCCGTTGACTTCTTTTGTTTGACTGATATGTTTCTCAGCCAGAGCGCCGAAGTTCCAGCTGATCAGCTGATGCTGCGTCTCTCTCTGTCTCTGTGTATCAGTTTGCCGGTGTGACGGATTTTCAGTCAGTCAGATCAGTGCAGCTGACTGCAGGATTCTGCATCGCGTCAAAACTGAAAAAATTCACTGAATAAGACAAATAGACCATCGTGGCACAGACGTGTAGAACTACCTTTTTGTGCTATAAAATACAGAAAACCACCTGTTTTAATCAACAGTATCAGCGTATTTGTCTGTGATCCGCGCCATTTTGAATGCGCGCAAAGCACTATGGGATATGCAGTCAATGCCCCATAACTGTCCAGTGTATCTTTTTATCTGACTGCATCACATTACAAACATCCTCATCATTTCAAAACAAAAAACAGTTACAGTAAATGACAGAAGCTCCAACAGCTGACTAATAAATTTCAACACCAAACTGTTAAATGTAGATTAAAGTGAACAATCAAACCTGTAAACAATCCAACCTGAACTCTGAAGGTTGTTTTACCAGTATTTTTATATTTTACTGGTTTCTCTTGATTTTTTCAACAATTAAAGGATTTTTATTGAAACAAATATAGAGCCAGGTAAAGTAAACAGACTGAATTTGAAGCTTGATGAAACCAAAAACAAAGCAGAGGAGCTCGGAAGAGACACAGCGAGACACATTTAAAAATGTGAGGACCAAGCAACAACCCTAGGTTCTCTTCTGAGAACCAGGACAAAAATATTATGTGCACCCCTGGTTATAAACCCCTTTATTCCTGTTTTGTTCCTTCTCACAGCACAGTTCATACTCTCTCATCTCACACGCTCATCTTTAATTACTGACTTTTAGAAACACAAAAAGTATTTGTATCCATATACTCAGTTCTGTATCTTAGAAAGTTTTTGTTGTATCAAGAAAAACATTTGTAGAATTTTAGATGTGTAATTAAACATGGAAATTCTGTTGAAAACAATGCTGTAAGTTCTAATTACAATCCTTTTCAGCAATGGAAATATTTTGGATGTTGCTGGTGGAAATTTCCTGCTGCAACACCAAAACTATTTCTGCAGAAAAAGACAAAAGGCTCGATGTTGAGAATACAGATTCAAACAACATCATTATAAAAGTATATACGTTCATCCATAAATAAAACTAACTGTTATTAATCCACCACTACTTTGCTCTACCTTGATGAGTAGATCAGATTTCTTGATGATTTTTGGTTTTACACTTACAGTCAAATCCAAATCCCACAGTTCTCAGCTGCTCACCCCCTCCCCTCCCTGATTTTTCTGTTGGGTTGCCAGTTCCAATGTTGACCCTCATTTTGTTTCTCTTGTATTTGTTACATTTTTGGGAAGGATGTGGTGGTTTACTACAAGTTACTTCAGGGCTGCTTCTTTTACTTTTTGCTGCTGGTCGTTGTGGAATTACAGTTGTTCTTGACGGTGATTTCACAGACCTGAACACACGTTTTCAGATTTTAAGGAGACTTCTCACTGTATTGAGCAGGACATCCCAGCTGCCTTATCACTAGATAATATTTCTCTTTCTTGGGGCATCAGTAGCTCAGGAGGTAGAGCAGGTAGCTCATTAACTGGAGGGTCACTGGTTCAAATCCCTGCTCCATCTAGAAGAGCTTGCCTTGTTGTGTCCTTGGGCAAGACACTCCATCCATCCTGCCTGTTTGGTGGTGGTCAGAGGGTCCAGTGGCACCCGGCAGCCTCACCTCTGTCAATGTGTGTCCCAGAACAGCTGTGGCTACAATATATGGCTCAACACCACAAAACGTGAGTGTGTGAATGACTTTGGGAGTCGTATGACTCAAAAATATATGTTATGCGAGTACAACTGTTTACCATTTCTTGTATTTCAGGCCTTTTTCTTGAGTCTGTGGTATTTTGTTTTCTTTTATTTTCATTCAACCATTGATATTAAAATCCAGCACCTGTTTTTGCCACAGACAGAAGAGAGGATAAACTTTCCCTGCCAGCAGCAGCTCAAGCTCACTAGAGGCACGGATCACTGTAACTATTGTAACATGACTATATCTGCATGGTATGCTCAAAGGGTTAACACTTTGCCAGGTGCTGGCTCATATTTATTTCCAAATGTCAGCGGCCTGAAACACCCCCGATTGCTTCTGAGAAAAACACATGAAGGCAAATTCATTCTGAGATGAAAGTGACAAAAAATGTGAATATTGTTTTGTTTTTAATGTTATCTTCCAGATATTACGTTCAATAAAACAAGAATTATAGTTATAATAAAACATGATTTTATAATGTTTCATGGGTAAAAGTTTAACAAAGACTGTACTTATTAAAAAAAACTAATAGGATGAGTTGTACGCATGTGTGTGTGAGTGAGTGTGTGTGTGTGTGTGTGTGTGTGTGTGTGTGTTCTTGTATTTCTGACCTCCTGAGGACCCGTTTCCTGACTTTTGTGTGTGTGTGTGTGTGTGCGTGTGTGTGTGTGTGTGTGAGTGGGGTGGGGCAGCAAACATTGGCTGAAACCATTCCCCTGGGGTCTTTAACCACATGGGCAGTTCTGTATGTCCAGGAGAGGGTGCTAAAACCTTCTGAAAAGACTTTAGCTCTTGTTGTATGTAGGTGTAAAGTTGGATTCATGCTTACGCAAAGGCAAATGTTCTCCCACACGGCAACATAGTGACGGAGCCAGTTTCTGTTCATACTACCACGACCCTGTTGCAAAGAAATTCTCCTCCAGGACAGCAGGAGGCGCGTTCCTTACATTCCCATCGCTTCGTGCACTCTCCAACCTCCAACTCCAAGGTTCCAGCGATCTCCTTCCAGGAGTTGAAGCTGAGTTGTGCATCCTTGTACTCTTTCAGAGAGGAGTTGTACAAGTGATCATACTTCCTCACTTCTTCTGCGAGACGTTCCTCAATCTGCTCCATGCCTTCACTCCACTGTCAACACTCGCGATGTTTACAATTTCAAAGTGAAGTTACGTCGTGCAGGAAATTATGTTGGGTTGTTTGGCTGACCAATCACAGACGTGCGTCATCCGACGCGGCCGTCAGAAAGTTAGAAAATAGAGCGTGACTCCAACCGACCATCCGAGGCAGTTGGAGAGCCCATACGACGTCGTATCATGGCGGTGCGTGTCTCCGACACGTCGGAGCTGCATTAGTATGAATCCAGCTCAATGAGTGTAGATACCAGTACCTGCATAAAACTCCTGTATACATGTTGAGAAATTACAAACTACAGCAGAAATGTCTTGGCCAGGAAGTGAGACAGTGATGCTGCGTGTCGGGGTTTTTCCTCCTTTAATTTCCATTAAAGTAGTACAAAATAACTTTTAAAACGTTAAGCTACAGTTATGAAACTTGTCTAAGTGGATACTCACTGAAAAACATGTTCAGCTTCATATTAGACACTCTGGACCCTCCGATGGTTTTACAATAGAATAAATAACTTCAGTAATTCAATGTAAAGACAATGTAAAGAAAGTAAAAATAACATCATATTTAGTGTTTCTGTCCTGGAAGAATTTATTTGATAGATAAAATATATTTATGGAAAAATATAGAAACAAAAATAAACAATAAGTCTGTTTATTGAAGTCAAGACTGTAGAACAGCATGTGTGCAGAAGGAATCAGCAGCACATCTCAACAGGTAGCATATTTCAACACAACACCGGTTTCAGCAACGGCTGTCTGAGACACGACTGCAGAAAAGTTATTTAATACTTGTATTTTGTCCAAGTTCAACCTTAACTGAGAGGAATAACTGAGTTCTTGTTTAGGATGGAATATGTTGTCTGTTGTTTGTTGATTTATTTCTTTGTGAATGTATTTATGGAAGAAGGCCTTTCGGCCTTGGAGTCCCAGAGGACTCCTAATGCAACAGACTGGTACCCTCTGGTCAGAAGGACTACAGTCTCTGTAGTTGTGAAGCATAAATCCCAGCATGGGAGGAATTCAGAGAGGACATGAAGAAGGACTTTCATTTGGCCTAAAGGAAGTTATGGCAAACCCTTTAATGACTCGGAAAAAAGAAGTTCAGCAGATCTCCGGATGTATTTGATTTGAACTGGGAACTGCTGCCCTGGACGTGATATTTTCAGTTGGTGGAAGAAACACGTTGAGGATGTATTTAATCCAGTCATCAAGTTCTCCAGAAAAAGCAGGATCTGAGGGCATGGGGCAGAGGTCACTGAGGTGGTTAAAAGGTCTAAAAGAGGCCATTTCATACAGATTTCAGGACTTTGTGGTTATTTCTTAAGTATTAACCAGTAATATGAAACATTTTATATCTAAAAAACATTAGGAAACACTGATTAACAGAACTTTCAACCTGTCTGCATTAAAATTCGGGTGGTTCTGGCTCCTTCAGGCCTCAAGCAGCAGCTCGTTCATATTCATTATTCGGATTTGCTGGACTCTGATTGGCTAACAAACTAGCCTATGAGAGCAAGGTATACTGTTTCCTGCCTCGCTGCGCATGGTAACAGCAGACGTTGTGTCTTCCTGTTTGCTACGTCTTATGCTAACAGCTTTTAGCCAGCAGCATGCTAGGTGTGGTTTCAACCAATGAGTTTATTTTACTAGAGGGGACATCCCATTGCAGAAAGTAGCCGAAGTAGGCCACCATTTTGAAAAAGGCGAAATGCCGGCTCACAGCTGTGTATATTTGCACGAATCAGTATAAAAAAAATTAAAATGTGACATTTCACGTTTAAGTTATTAGTGTTATCTACTGAAAGAGAACTTGTAGTATGTATTTTAAGAGGTTTTGAGTGAATTTATTGTCAGTATATTGGAAATTTAGACTAATCTTGTAGCAATGTTACAACAATTTATTACAACTACTACAAACCTAACTTATTCAGAGTCAATGTTATCATTAGAATTTTCCCCGTTTTTCAAATTTTCTGGCAGAGTAATCTATCAAAATGTTTTGTTTTTTTAAGTCACCAGTTTAGTCTATGCATATGACTGTAAGTTATATAATTATGATGTCAAACAATCTGTAGACCGTGTAGCAAAACTAATGATGCCACCAATATTATTGATGTGATATTGATTATGTCATGTCATGAGACAAAACAATGATGTCTGTGTGTATGTACTGTACAGATTTCCAAGAGATGACACATACATATACGTGCATGTATAAAACATTTTAAACATATATGTATAAAATATGTGTATGTACATATATTTTTTATATTTTTATATAAAAGTATGTGTGTCTGCATATACAGTGGGGTAAAAAAGTATTTAGTCAGCCACCAATTGTGTAAGTTCTCCCACTTAAAAAGATCAGAGAGGCCTGTAATTTTCATCATAGGTATACCTCAACTATGAGAGACAAAATGAGGAAAAAAAATCCAGAAAATCACATTGTCTGATTTTTAAAGAATTTATTTGCAAATTATGGTGTGTGCAGTGTGTGAAAACCTTGTGAAGACTTACAGAAAACGTTTGACCTCTGTCATTGCCAACAAAGGCTATATAACAAAGTATTGAGATTAACTTTTGTTATTGACCAAATACTTATTTTCCACCATAATTTGCAAATAAATTCTTTAAAAATCAGACAGTGTGATTTTCTGGATTTTTTTTCCTCATTTTGTCTCTCATAGTTGAGGTATACCTATGATGAAAATTACAGGCCTCTCTGATCTTTTTAAGTGGGAGAACTTACACAATTGGTGGCTGACTAAATACTTTTTTGCCCCACTGTATATGTATAAAATATAGATGTGCGTGTATATAGGTAAGAAATTAGGCACGTTATGGTGATTTTACTGACCCTCCCAAGCCATCTGTCATTGTTTCCTGCCTTTTTCAAAATGGTGGCCAACTTCAACCATATTGGCCAATGTAAAAAGTCTGGCATGTCTCCTCTACTAATATAAACTCATTGGTTTCAATTGCGGGAGCTGATGAATACTAACGAACAAAAGAGTTGTGATGAAACAGATACAGGCCGTTAGAACTCTGGTTTTATCACCACCTGCGTAGTTTGAGAGATTAAAACTGAAAGAGAAGTTGTTGACCTGTTTTCACACCCACTAAATGTTAATTTAAAAAAGATTTAAGTGGTGGAAGGGCCATATCATTAATGAAATTAATAGGGCCGGGACTTGATTAAAAATTTTAATCTAATTAATTAGAGGCTTTGTAATTAATTAATAAAAATTAATCGCATTTTAATCGCATATAAATATTTGACCAGAGAACAGTTAGAATTTTTTTCTAATGGATTTTTAGTATACCATTGAATCATGACTGAATACACATAAGCTTAAGCAACAAAATATTGTTTATTTTTGTTCAACCAAGTCCAACAGACCAGTGCATTAGGTGTAGAAAATGTCTACACTTGTACTCGGAGTCGGGCTAACGTCCACGCTAGCTGCTATATGTTTAACATTGAGGTGATACTTCAGGCCCGATGTGCTGCGGTGATGTGCAAATTCCTTGCTGCATAGCTTGTACACACACATGCTCTTATCCACGCTTCCATCCAGTCATTTTTTATAACAAAACTTCCCATCCACGGGGCCAATCAAAGCGGTCGCTTCTTCATTCATGTTCACTGTGGTTTGCTGTTGTCCTAAATAATGAACGCTGGTAGGTGGTCCAGTATAATCGGTCCGCTGAAACTCATGAGAGATGTTCTGCGGTGCTTAAATAAGTGCGATTAATATGAGTTAAAAAAAATTAACGCGTTATTTTTGTGTAATTAATTAATCTTAATTAGCGCGTTAAAGTCCCGGCCCTAGAAATTAATTAATTAAATTATTAATTAATTAAAGTGTGTCCACTAGTTTAGGATTATGTTCATTTATCTTAAAATAGTAAATCATTGTGTTTGTGGAGGCTTTACAAACAGGCTGTCAGGACTAGTCCACAAATTTCCAAATAAAACCAAAAACGGAGCCATCTTCTGTTCCTGGGTGGGTTTTGTCCAGCTGAAAAGAAAATATTTCACGTCTGTCTCGGCTACAAAAAACGTGGTCGTTTGTGGCGTTCACTTCAGACCGGAGGATTAACGGTGATGTGATGAAGTTTAATTTGGGATACAGAAGCAGGTGCGTCTCACACAAGGTGCAGCTCCTTTAGTTCATCTAACTTTATGAGCACCGCTGTCAGCTGCTGCTTGTGTAGCCGCGGTACGGGAGACGGGGTGACAGATCAATCAGAGGCTCAGCTCTACACTGACGGGATCTGTGAGTAATATCTGTAATCTTCTTGTTCAAGCTGCTAATTACCAACTTTGTTGAAAGAACGATATTAAAAATTAGATGCAACGTGACATGCAGGTTGTAAAATAAGTAACTATTTTGAGAGAACTCTTAGCGGTGGATCACTCCTCGTGATGAAGAACGCAGCTAGCTGAGAGAACTAATGAGAACTACAGGACACATTAATCATCGACACTTTGAACGGATATTTCAGCCATGTTCCTCCCGGGCTACGCCTGTCTGAATCAGCATAGATGCCTCCGGGAATCCCCGCTGCGGTTGGGGTTTGTCGCAGGCGGACGCCTCCTCGTGTGCGCCGCCTTCATTTCCCTGAGCACAGACGTATACTGGGACACATGCGCAGGTCGGACCCAGCACTGAACGGTACCTCTGTCGCCTGTCAGTATCCCCTTTTCCTCCTCCCTCCTTCCCCTGATGCTCTGCGCTGGGGAAGAGTGTTTCTAGCTAGCATCACCGGAAAGATGTTAGCACAAATTAGCTCATGCTAGCTTCGCTTAGCATGAGCATATTAGCACATTAGCCTATTAAAAAACATAAGAGAAATTTCATTTTTTGTTTGAGTGGGTTGGTTTTCATGTTGCTTGTTACAGCCACACTGGAAGATACTATGATCTGAGTTTCATTTCAAACCTTTAACTTATTAATTTACTATTTTTATTTTATTGCTATTGCGAGAGATGACGGGTCTCCCTTTGCCTACGTCACGTCACGGTCGGGCGGAAATTAATTTTTCTCACAAAAACGTCTAAATAATATATTTATGGGAATGTTTTTATTCAGAATCAATTCCTGGTGTATTTCTCTAAACACTGGTTTAAAGGGAGGTTTAACCTGCAACCTGCACTTTAATATATTGACCAGTCTATGGTTGTATTTGTTTTACCACACTGAGAGTGAAGAAGAAATTTGCACATTCTCTTAACAAGAACCTTTAGAATCTGGCGCTCCACCAATGACTTCTGTCTCAGGCACCATAAAAACTGACTTGTGAGCAACAAAACCTTCTGGACCTTGTGGCTGAGTACAGGGATAAATTACACAGTTTTATCAGTTTAACAATCACAGACTCAAACACGGCCACAACGTGCAGATCAGAAGTCAGACTGTGGGGGGTGGGTTCAAGGTAGAGAGCAGGGCATGTCGGGCTTTCCTCTGATTGGTCAGATCCGTTCTAGCACATTATCACAGTTTCACTAAAACACCTACAAAGCCATCATTTCTCAAGAGAAGGTGATCTTATCAGATAACTGAAGCATGAAAGATGATCTGCGATATGCTTTGTTTACAACTAAAGTGCTCATGTGTTGTTGTTTATTTAGTATACTCTTGTTTTATTCCTGTAAAATACAGGTTGGTGAAAGCATTCAGGTCATTAAAGATACTGTATTTCTATCTAAATACAACTTTTTCCAGTTTAGCAGAAATCACAGACTAAGTTTAGATGATCCAGCTTCAGCGTCTGGATGTTTTACTTTCCAAAACACACCTTTAATGTTCTGATTGATAGAGCGTCTCCGGGTCACATACTGGACAGTTCATAAACAATCATTTCTTCCCTTTTAATTTTTTTTTAAATTCCAAACACTGAGACCGAAATTGGAGCATTAAGGTTTTTTTTTTTCAAAGTGACGATTCGTCACAGTCTGCAGCTGCAGCAGCAGGGAGGACGGGGAGGGCTGGGTGGCACCGAACACTAGTATTGAACACAGTCTATTGTCATCAATCATTTGTAATGAATAAATCACTTTAGTCACGGTTTGGAGTCAGTAACAAGATCATTTTGCTGAAGTGAGGCTGTGAACATGACTTTACCGTGCTCTCCACACAGGGATCATGGAAACTCCTAACAACCTGCAGTTTATGTGTTTATGAATCAGTTTTTATGTTGTTATGTTTATGAGAACAATTTAAAATACAGCAAACACCTGAATGTTGAGAAACTTTAGCTGATAAGAAGTTGAACACATTCAGGTTGTAAAACACAGAGAAGGAGAATCGTGAAGGAATCGAACCCACAAGCTTCTAACCAATCAAATAACAGAAAACATACAACGACAGGAAGTAAACAACACATGGAATGTTAAAACATGACAAAAAATCACCAGTAGGATCTGTTTGATGTCAGTCAAGCAAAAACAAACGAAAATAAATATTTGAGCGAATAATAATTTTCCAGTGAATATTTAAAGGAGAACCAAAATACATGATTTTATAATGAAGGAGGTCAAAGTAGAAAACTGACAAGTTTTACTGACCCAAAAACAAACTGAATGGAGCTGGAGGAAGAAAAACCAGGAAACAGGGAAACAGGAAGCTGTCTGAAGAGATGTTGATGACATCCAGAAACTATGACAGGTAACACAGAGTTCAGGTTTAAACAGAATGAAGAACAAAAACCAAATAAAACTGCTGCAAAACAAGGAATCAGAACCAAACATGAGTCTGTGTTTCCTGTCTTTAACGAGTCCCTTTCATTAAAAACAGTTTTCTGAGGTTTCTGTTGAATATTTTAGCTCCACAGGTGTTCTTACCTTCATAGTGGGTGAAAACAGGTCAACAACTTCTCTTTCAGTTTTAATCTCTCAAACTACGCAGGTGGTGATAAAACCCGAGTTCTCCTGAGTTCTAACAGCCTGTATCTGTTTCATCACAACTCCTTTGTTCGTTAGTATTCATCAGCTCCTGCAGTTGAAACCACGCCTAGCATGCTGCTGGCTAAAAGCTGTTAGCATAAGACGTAGCAAACAGGAAGAGACTACGTGTGCTGTTGCCATGCACAGCGGGACAGGAAACAGTATTCTTTGCTCTCATAGGCTAGTTTGTTAGCCAATCAGTGTCCAGCAAATTCAGATAATAAATATGAATAAGCTGCTGCTCGAGGCCTGATGGAAGGAGCCGGAACCACCCGAATTTTAATTCAGACAGATTGAAAGGTCTGTTAATCAGTGTTTCCTGATGTTTTTTTTAGATATAAAATGTTTCATATTACAGGTTAATACTTAAGAAATAACCATAAAGTCATGAAATTTGTATGAAATGGCTTCTTTAAAATCTGCTCAGAACAAGAACAACATTCAGTACAAGTTGAATCCTTCCTGGAGACGTGTCCATGCTCCACCTGTGGAAATAACACACTCGTCTCATCAAACTTTTATGTGTCTTGTAGAATGAAATGGAAGAATGTTTTCTCAATGAGTTTCTTTGACTCAGTTTGCATTAGCTGAATGTTTCAGGGGTAAAAAGGATGAAAAACTACACGCATCCTTCAAACGAACCCAAACATTCTTTATTCTGCTGTTTTCTGTCAGCATTCAAACTTTAATCTCTTTTGATTCTGAGTATGATGGACAGAAAATCCTGATGTATTGCCAGATAAAACAGGTAAAGAATATGTGTAATATAGATTTAATGGGCCTTGCTTTTTAAATTTTAACAAAACATTTAGATTTTGGGGTATGACAGTAGATTTCATATTATTTGAAGTGTTCTATCAGGGTTAAGGAAAGCTTCTTCTTCATTAGGGTGTAAAACTGTGAAATGCTGCTTCAATAAAATCAAATCTATAGATCATCTGTTACTGAAATTTACAGACATTTAATTGATGATTTTTATCTGCTTTATTAATAGATGTGATGGGTTTGGCATTGCAACATTATCCATATTAAACTCAATTTAATAGATTTTTAAGAGTTAATACAGTTGTCAAAACATATGCAATTAAAACTAAATAATAAATATAACCCTTAAAGTTATTTTCCAGTCATTTATAGGTGTGTATAAATAATGATGCTGTAGAATTTTAAATTAGCAGCACTAGTTGAGATAGAGTCGCTCCAATGAAACGAAAGCTTACGTAGAAAAGTGAATGTTTTTCTTTCTGGGAGTGGGTATCAAATAAAGCATCACATTCATCAGCGTGGAAGTCCAGGTCACTCTGGAGAGTAACAAAGATGAGATGCCTGCTTTAAAAAGATCCAAGACAAGGCATGTAATCATATGTCACAGCATGACCAAACTGGAATAAATTACAAAATAAAAGTGTCTGAGGGCAGGTCAGAGTTCCACGAGGCTGCGACTGCAGATGGCTTTCCAAAAGTCTCCAAGTCTTTCATCCATCTTTTTAATGTCCTGCAGCTAAACCTTTGGCTGTGACGTCCATCTATTAATTCTCATATGGGAACCGTCACTATCTGTGTTACTGTATTCTTTTATTAAAAGATGCTCAATTATTTTGACAAGTCCAAACAGGAAATTGTTATAAAAGAAAAAAAAGGGCATTTCAAAATAAAGAGGGAATATTTTAAACTTAGTTTGTGAATTGCTTATAATAATTTACTTTTTATCTGAAAATTATTTGAAAGAAAAAAAACACAAAACTCCACACACATATACTGTGAAGCTGAAAAGTTTATCAATTGCTTGGCTGTACTACCTATATTATATTATATTATATTATATTATATTATATTATATTATATTATATTATATTATATTATATTATATTATATTATATTATATTATATTATATTATATACTCCCCCTCCCCCCTGTCTGTGTGTAGCTACATCATGTTTTGCAGAGAGCTCTGCCTTAGAATATATAAATTAGCTCCTTGTTTAAATAAAAAAGAAAGCAATAAGGTGGAATTTTTTTTATCTTAACTCGCTCTGAAAATAATTTTAAAACATTTCAGCCATTTTCTGTGATCTTTACTAAACTGGAACTATATTATGAGTTTCTCTGAATCTATTTAATCTGTTTCTGCATTTAAAGAGGGTTGAAAAAGAATTCAAGAAATCAGCGTTTGATGTCTAATAATGAAATAAATATGTTTTGATGAACATGTGTGTTAAAACCCCCACTTAAACACAAAGTCTAATTATAATAGTGAACAGGAAACTGGTTGAATGAACGTGTATCTAAGTGCATGTAATTTATTTATGGATTTTTATTTCTTCTATCGGTATTTGTTTCGGGTTTTTTTTCCGTGTATTGTTGTTGAGTTTTAAAAAGTGAAACAACATTCTGTCTGTTGTTTAGAAAAAACAATGAAATCCATTTATTGTAAAGGAAAACAACATTTTGATCCTGATCTTATTCCAGTTTAAAATACTGTCTGAAAATAACGGTTTGAAAGATGGAACCGTCAAGAATTATAGGAAAGAATATTAACGTTTATCACTGTTACAGGAAGCAGCTCTTGGTCCCGTTGGTCAGTTTAAAAACTACTTTATTTATAATCTGCCTTGTTTTAATTCTGAGAGGAGCGCGTTAGGCTATAATAATAATAAAAACAACAAACAAGCGAACAACTAGATCTAAGATACGTCGCAGCAGGTAGTTGTTTGTTTTTATTATTATTTCTGGTCATTTATAATAAATATTCAAACTGGTTGGACTCTCTAGCCTGACGCTCTCCCCACCCATCTCACACACACCAAACACACCTTGCACACCCAGTCCCCACCTCACTCCCACGCGCACACAGGAGAATAGAGAGAGAAAGACAGAGAGAGAGAGGGGGGTAAGTGAGGTATTGATTGCCTTCCAGACACGAATAACTTGTTACTGGTGGTCAGAAGGTGCAGCTTTCAGAGCATCACCGGATGGGTTCGACTCGTGGATCTCTGCGCGTCACCAGACGTGACTTCAGAAGAGTCCCTGCAGCCCAGCAGCCAACATGTAACTGCCAAAGTTACCCGAGGTGCGGATGTTTTTCTTTCATTTGTTAAAACTCAGCACCTGCCTGTCCGCTCTGAAGCATCATTGAGCCGCCATGACCTCCAAGGCCGACTCGAAGTGCCTGGAAGTGGCGGAACGGAGGCGCAGTCCGCTGGATCAACTCCCACCACCGGCCAACTCCAACAAGCCAATGACGCCTTTTACCATCGAGGACATCCTCAATAAACCGAGTGTGAAACGGAGTCAGTCAATTAACGGAGGGGCGCACCTGCTGCCCCGCGGTGAGAACGCACCGTCAGCGGGTCACAGCCCGTCCGGCCGGGCGCTACTGGGTCAGAGCTCCCCGCTCTGCGCGCTGGAGGAGCTGGCCAGCAAAACCTTCAAGGGCCTGGAGGTCAGCGTTCTGCAGGCTGCAGAGGGTAACCGCTGCTTTTCACTCTCTCTCTCTCTCTCTCTCTTTGTTTGGAGGTATTTACAGTATAAAAGCGTTCATTCATTCTTATTGGGATAGAAACACAAACACAAAAAATGCCTCCTTATGAACTCAAATTATTTCCACCAAAAAATGCACGCAAATTGCGTCATGAAATGTAATATACAGTTGGCATGCAAAGTACCTACTGCTTCTTTTTGGGTGGAAATACTGCATCAAATAATTTGAGTTCATCTAATGAGTCATTTTTTTGTGAAAGTGAATATTTTAATTAATACACGTTGTTATAAAATTCATTTTAGTTTTGTTTTTTTAGAAATGTGTTAGGGAGGTGTGTTTGTGTGTGTGCACGCGCGTGCGTGCGTGTGTGTTTGAATATAATTCATTTTTGAGACGTTGCAATATTAATATTAGTGTTTTAGCAGCAGGAAAAACTTCTGAAAAAATCTTGGGAAATTAGTTAACTAAAATTAAACAGAAATTACATTTTCTACAATGAAATTCGGTTCACAGAAATGAAAGAGTTCAGTGTGACACTTTGTGATCCAATCGTTGATTCATGACAGAATTCAACATATCTACACGTGCAGGTAATAGATGAGCGTGTGTTGTGATTAGGGATTTTTAAATCAGAATGATTTTCCAGGATTAGAGTATTTCCATCTGCGCAGTTTGGATGATGTTTTAGATTCTTCTTGTTTCCCAGATGTTGCTTCTCTTTTATTCGATTTAACCCTGTTTATGTTTTTCTCTCAGGCCGAGATGGTTTGGCGCTCTTCGGTCAGAGGAACAATCCTAAAAAGCGCCGGAAGTCCCGCACGGCCTTCACCAACCATCAGATCTATGAACTGGAGAAACGGTTCTTGTATCAGAAGTACCTGAGCCCGGCGGACCGGGACCAGATCGCACAGCAGCTTGGTCTGACCAACGCGCAGGTCATCACTTGGTTCCAGAACCGACGGGCAAAGCTAAAGCGGGACTTGGAGGAGATGAAAGCAGACGTGGAGTCCGCCAGAGCCGCGGGAACGGTGGCGTTTGAGAAGCTCTCCAAGCTGGCCGAGCTGGAAAAGTGCGCATCCAGAGGTTTGGGAGGGGATTCCCGTTACACGCTGAGCCGCTCCGAGCAGAACCAGGTCTCTTCCGGGACCGGACGAAAAACCGATAGCAGCTTGGACTGCCGCAGGCCGCACGTGTCGCCTCCTCCTCACGCGCCGTCGCGCCACACCGAGTGTTGCTCGGAGGATGAAGAGATTGACGTGGACGACTGAAGCGGCTTCCATCAAAGAATACATATTCTAACCCGAGAGGTTTGGGAAGCAGAACGCACGACACGTTCACGCGCATCTTCTCTTAGAAACATTCAGAGGAAAAACCTGCAGGTGCAAAATAAAACACCTGACCGCGCGGCGTGGACTGGTCACCAACTTCCGGGACGTTTTTCTGAGATGAAGCGGGATGTTTTTATTATTTTGATACACGAATGACAATGATAATCAGTTACAGAGGATGTATGGCTTTATTACGTCACAGTTTGATATATTTATAACACTTTGTACTCCAAGTGCCTTCAGAGTGCTGCAAAGTACACACACCTGTATAAAGTGTAACGTAGACAATAATATTCTGACAACATCAAATAAAATCTCTTTAAATAAAAACTGTAGGTTTTTTATTTTCTGAGATGAAACTGGATAATCCTCATCATCTGGATTAAAACTCAAAGACTTGCTCATGCAATCTGACGCGTCAACACGAGAAGGCGCGTGCGTGTGCTTCCCACGAGCTGTCAATGTGCTGACAAGCACATGCCCCTGCTGCGTCTTCCTGCGGCTCTTTACGCACAAAGGCGACCAGATGACAAGATTGCGGAGTCCATATGGTTCCGAGATTATCCCCTTCAATTACGAGACACTTTGATTGATTATCTAAACAATTACAGGCACGCGCGCGTTCACACTTCCATGAAAATGAATGGATCTCAGCGGGCTAGTTGGAGCTTTGTGTCTGTCCCTGCAAATCATACACGCCTCACGCGCACGTCACAACTCAATTTATACAAACGGGGTGATATATGAACAAAATATCTGTTTGTCAAGGTATTGTTGGGAAGCCACGTGCACGCTGGTTAAATTCAGCTGACATGAAGTGCAGTTGCACCTTGCTGCAGACTCGCAGCTCGTGTCACCATCTCAGAAAAGAAAAAATAGGAAATTCAACAGATTTTTTAAAGAAACCAATTTATATTTTCGGTGAAAACAGGCTGATGCACACATTCATTGAGGAGGAACGCGCACGCGCGCGCACGAGAATCATTGGTTCAATCGACCGTTAAATTAAAGTTCGATGCAACCCCCCCACCGCACCAGGACACACACACACACACACACACACACACACACACACACACACACACACCGGCCTGACATGACAACAACTGGCTTCTGTTTGGGACACATATTTAAATATCTAAACGTGCAATAATTTAATATTAACTCGACCTGCTACAATCCTGCCGCTTTTTCTATTTGTTTTTGTTGTCAGGTGTTTTTTTTTTTTAGATTTCACTGAAATTAACTCGTTTTCTAATTATTTTGTTCTAGTTTTAAAGTAAAGTTTGTGTTTTCTCCTACATTATAATCATTAATTTTTCTCTATTCTTTGAATGGGTGTTTGACCATCATGTGCACTGAGCTGTAAAATTATAAAAAATATAAAGGGGCGGTGGGGGGGGTCCATAGCGGTCACGGAGAGGCGGGGCCACACCTGGAGAGGTCAGTCCGTCACATGGAGACAATAACCGTCCACACACATTATTATTATTATTATTATTATTATTATTATATTGTTGTTGTTATAATAATAATAAAAACACATTATTATTATTATTACCAGAATCACTGATACATTTTTTCATGAAATTTAGAATTTATGATGTGGCATTTTTCGATAATCAACAGACTTTCTGTAGAAATCTAGACAACATAATTTTTCTCAATAGTAAATAATTTATAATGAAAAATAACATATTTCTTTACTGTCAGGATTTCGACCAGCACCCTTCTGTTCAGAATCATTCTCAACTGACACTTTATTTATCCATTTATGTTTGATTCCTTATGAAGTGATAAACTAATCCGTCACATAGGAAATAGGAAATACTTAATAAAAATAAATAAATAAATACAATAATAAAATTATAAAACAAGTTAGGAAAATATAAGAGGAATGGTTTCTGTGCACTTTAAAATATAGATGTTTATACTTTTGACAAAATGTTTCTATGTTTTTTTGTTTGATCTCATCAACACAACTATGTTCTTCAGGCTTTTATTACATGTATCAATAATGTGTTTGTTATTATTGTGACTGTAATGCTTTGAGCACTCAGTTAATGTAATCGGGTCCTTATCAGAGTGGTTCAGGGAGATCAGATGGGTCCTGGACTGTGCAGCTCCGCTCGGCGCTGTGAAAAGCTTTTCTTATTGTTGCAGCGTGTGTTAGGCAGGAATCTGCTTTATGGTTCCTCGTGTCAGAGCAGAGCTGAAGAAATAAGCTGCCTCTGCCGAGGGGTACGGCTTGATTGATCACTAAATAGGGCAGATTTGAAAGTTTTAGTTATAACGTTCCTGTAGATCCCCTTAACACTTCAAACTTCAATTTTACGGGCTATTGAACTAAGCATGTCCCTGACAAAATTGATATATGTATTAATTTACTTTTAACTGGTGATTAATTACTATCCACACAGAGAATTATCCCAGAACTTCACCCTCCCCTTCTCAATTTGCATATTAATCCAATTCTAGTTGATAATTCTGATAATAGAGACATGGATTTAGCTGCGCTGGAAGGCATAATGCTCTCTCTCACACGCAGACACACACACAGGGTTTCTCCTTTCATCCCTGGGGCCTGAGTTCTTTCCCTTCATGGCTGCTAAGCTGCTTGTTGAGTGTATTAAAATCAGAGATGCAGAACGAGCTCGTCTGGCTATTTGGTGAAAACAGAAATTGCCTGTCCACCTCTGAGATGCGTTTGTGGTGAACAGACTCTTCTTAATATGACCTGTCTGAGCTGGATTTACGGAGGGGGGCAGTGAACAAGCACATGTGTGACTGTTCATGTCTCGTGTGTGCACAGAATGGTCACCTATGTCCAACCGAACGGATGAAAAGAACAAACACTTGTAATAGAAAAGCAGACTACACACTGGATTTATAGTACTTAGGGTTCTCAAGGAAATAAAAAACTTATTAAACCAGATGTTTTATATTGTTGAAGAGTCCATCAACCATGAACTCAACCAAGAGAAGATCCGGGTCAGCCAAGATAAAATGGGCTCTTTAAACACCTGATCTTGTATTAATCATTAAAGTCACCTGC
>SSNP01000375.1:122500-125732 GCA_006937955.1 Pachypanchax playfairii | reverse complement strand
AATACAATACAATACAATACAATACAATACAATACAATACAATACAATACATTACAATACAATACAATACAATACAATACAATATAATATAATATAATATAATTTTGTGCTTTCATTAACAATTATTATATTATTCGTAATTCCAACAAAACGCAAGTCTCATATTTATCAAATACATCTTGATAATCTCTAAGACTTTTGGGAAAAATGAACTGATGAGACAGAAGTGTAACTGTTAGGAAGATGTGTGTCTCATTCTTACTGGAGTAAAACTAACAGTATTTCAGAAAAAAAATCCCATCAAAAGTCAAACACGGTGGTGGTAGTGTGATGGTCTGGGGTTGTTTTACTGCTTCATGATTAAAACCACTTGCTGTAACTGATTGTCAACCAGAATCCTCTAAAGGAGAATGTCCATCCATCAGTTTAGGACTTTTAACTCAATCATGCTCAGGTCATACAGCAGGACAACGATCCAAACCACATATTTAAGTCCACTTAAATAGCTTAAAATAAATAAATGCTTGTTTTTAAGTGACCAATGTTTGAACTTTATTCCAATGGGGATATTGTTCTGGAGTAAAGTCAGTCAGTCATTATCTGTACTTGCCTTTTCCCATTCAGGAGTATCGTCAGCAGTTATTGGGTGAGAGGCGGGGCTACACCTGGACAGGTCACCAGTCCATCAGCGTTGCATATAAACAAACATCCATTCACACTGACGTACAATTTATAGTTGCCAATTAACCTCAAGCATATTTTTGGTCTGTGAGGAAGCTGGAGTCCCCAGAGAAATCCCACGCATGCACAGGGAGAACATGCAAACTCAAGCAGAAAGGTCCCAACCTGGGTTTAAACCCAGTGCTACACACTGCACCACTGTGCAGCCCTACATTCCAGAAGAAGAACATCTAGGGGTTAAACGAGGACGGGGCTTTTGGGGCTGAGCAGAACACAAACTTAAACTGCTCTCATACCTTACCAATGTTTCTTCTCCTTTCAGCTGCTTTCTTCAGGAGTGTCCACAGCTCGTCCTCCGTCTCCATCTGTCCTCTGCATATTCTTCTCTCACACCAACCAACCTCATGTCCTCCTTCATTACATCCATATGTCTCCTCTTTGGTCTTCCTCTAGACCTCCTGCCTGGCAGTCCCCACCTCAGCATCCTTTTCCCAATAAACCCACTGTCCCTCCTCTGGACATGTCCAAACCATCTCAGTCTCTCTGACTTTATCTCTAAAACATCTAACGTGTCGTCCCTCTGATGGACTCTAACATACTTCTCTGCTACTTCTGACTTCCTCATACAGGACCTCGGTTCCTCTCTTGGTACCCTGTCTGATGCTTTTTCTAGATCTATGAAGCTCCTCTGGTTTTCTCTGCATCTCCATCAACATTCTCAAAGTAAGTACTACATCTGTAGTACATCTGTACTACTCTTTCTTGGCCTGAAGCCTTTCTGCTGCTCACAAATACTCCCTTCTGTCCTCAGTCTAGTTTCTAGGACTCTTTCCTGCAGCTTCATTGTGACTCATCAACTCTGCTCGTCTCTCTTGTTCTTAAAGTTCAGCAGCATCACACTTCACCTCCATTCCTCAGGAATCCTCTCTCACTCTAACATCTGGTTAGGTAACAGACACTTCCATACCTGCACAGCTGTATCATCAGGACCAGCTGTCTGTCCACTCTTCATCCTCTTCACTGTCCAACTAACTTCATCTTTACTAATCTTTGGTCCTCCATGGTCCACAATGATCATCTCTTCTACTCTTTGTTCTCTCTCATGTTCCTCATTCATCAACTCTTCAAGTCATCCCCTTTACAAGTCATCATACACCCTTCGGCTCTACCTTCACCCATTGCATGTCCCTGTACTCCTGTCTACTGTCTTTTGTCCCCTCAGTGTCCCACTTCTTCTTAGCTAACCTCTTTCATACACTCCTGCACTTCCTCATTCCACCATGTCTCCTTGTCTACTTCCCCCCAAGGAGACACACCAAGGACTCTCCTGCCGTCTTCCTGATCACACTAACTGTGGCTGTCCAGTAAACTGGAGACACCTCCTGTCCATCCGGAGTCTGTCTCAACTCCTCCCTGAAAGACACACAACACTCTTCCTTTTTCAGCTTCTATATATCTCGCCTCAGCATCCAAGTTATCTGGACAGAGAAACAGGATACTTTCATCATGAGAAGAAAACCCAATCCCTCTAGTTGATGTTATTTAGTTTGTACATTCTCTTTCTATGAGGTCCATTTATGGGACCCATTGTTACAGATATAAGTTAAAATAATTCACTGACATAATATTTATATTTATTTCCAAAAAGTTCTTGTTGTTACTGGGATTGAGTTTAAGTTAAACATTTTAGTGTTATTAGAGCATTGTACCCGTTATGTCACCACCAAACCTGAACAGGAAAACTATTATTTATCTATCTATCTATCTATCTATCTATCTATCTATCTATCTATCTATCTATCTATCTATCTATCTATCTATCTGTCTGTCTGTCTGTCTGTCTGTCTGTCTGTCTGTCTGTCTGTCTGTCTGTCTATCTATCTATCTATCTATCTATCTATCTATCTATCTATCTATCTATCTATCTATTTATATTTATATTTATATTTATATTTTTATTTTATTTTATTTTATTTTATTTTATTTTATTTTATTTTATTTTATTTTATTTTATTTTATTTTATTTATTTAACCATTGATATTTGGAGACTATAAGCTTGTTTGCATTATATTTCATTGTGTGTGAGATCAACAAATCTGTAAGGTTTGTCATACAACCAATGTCACGTTAATTTATTTTAACTTCTTCCTGTTTGTATAATATTAAAATTTGTTTGATTATCTAAAACATTTACACGTGACAAACAAAAATATAATATTGTATGGAGCTCCGTGACCCAGTTCTAACAGTCTCAGGATAAATAACATGAATTATTTATAACATTTTTTCTATAAAAGTCAGATATTTTTTCAACACACGTTTTATTATTTTATATTACATTATTATTTTCTTCAATAAAGATTACATTGTATAGGGATCTTGCTGCTCATCTCCTATTTACAGACGTTGGCTTTTGGATCTGATATTTTTCTAAGTATTTTTTGTTTTTTCCATCTCTGTTGGTGTTTTTATAGATTCCTGTCAAAATTAAAGACTTTTATAAAGTTATAAGAAATATATTGTAACTTAAGCTTCTGTTTCAGAGCACAC
>SSNP01000375.1:112500-117500 GCA_006937955.1 Pachypanchax playfairii | reverse complement strand
AAACTAAGGACTGATCAATTAATCTTCAAAGAAAATCCCAAACAGATAAACACGAGGGCTTGTAAACATCTACGGGTCCATCTGATTGGATGATGACCACAGTTCATCTACAGCTGCTTCACATAGTTAAATGTTTTTAATTCATCTGCAATACAGTTCTGATCAACTTGTATAAATTCTTGCTCATCTTGACATAATTGATATTGATATATCATTATTGAACATGCTCCTCTCCTCAGTTGAAGCCACTCCTGACTTTATTATGAAGGATGAAAACATGATGTGAGTAATAACATGGAGGCTTCTGGGTTTGCACCTGTAAGTAAACATTACACTAATGAAAATGTGAAGCCTGGATCTGACCCATTGCTCAGCCTGCTGATTGAGTTTAACACTGATGTAAACTTGATGGAGAGAGTCACTACTCCCTGTAGAAAATTAAGACGCCATGTTGTCACCCACGTCTGGCCTTTGTTAGATGTGATATTGTTTCCATCCTCTGGCAATAAAAGTGTCACAGCGTCTGCAGAGCCACACCAACCTCGGATGTTGACTGCTGCTGTTTGGTCAAAGCACACGGTGCACATGCAGCGAGAGCGAGTCAGTCACAGACGTGCTAATACACCCCAACATGGAGCGAGAGATCCAAATACTCACAAAAATCCTTCATCTGCATTTTTAAATGTAAACTGTAGCAGTTTCATAAACAAGCACAACTTTGCACCCACCCACTGACAAACACACACGCCATCCACCAAGAGGTTTAATTATGTCCTCTCTGCTGTAGCTGTCTCCTGCCTGCTGCTGTGCGATAGATCTGTGTCAGAGCGTCTGACAGATTAAGACAGAGCACAGGTACCGCTGCATATGCACCGTGCTTGCATTGCATGCATGCTTTGCATGAGAAAAAACCTTTTTCTGCCTGTTTCTCTGTTTTCAGCAACTACTTTTTTTCTTCAACTCCCACACACTTTGTTTTTACTTCCCCCTCCATCTGGCTTTACTATCTCTGCCTCCCATATCTCCCATAATTCCATGGCTACAACGTACACAGTGTGAATAAATACTGCTCCTGACTCTGACTGGATGGTTTGGATTAAAGTAAAATAAGTCTGACCACAGACTGAGCTCAGTTTGAAGCAGAGCGTTCTCACACAAGTGCTTCATATAAACACCACTTGAAGTGTAAGAGCACTGCAAACATTAAGCTAACTGTGGACGGTGGTCAGGGAAAACATTTGTCTTCCCAGCTTTCCAAAAAAACACGAAGATGAAAGCAGAAGAAAACGAACAGCTAAATGTTAAAATCATTCTGTGTTTGTTCCTTTTACACATTTATTTACACATTTGTTTTGCTTGAAAATGATATTTGAATAAATAAAAGACAAGGAGCATTTTATTTAACACCTAAAATCATATATGCACAACCTGATGTATTAATTTTATTTTATTTTATTTTATTTTATTTTATTTTATTTTATTTTATTTTATTTTATTTTATTTTATTTTATTTTATTTTATTTTATTTTATTTTATTTTGAGGATGGGTTAAATGCAGAGACATAACTTTCCCAGATGGGAATAAATAAAGTGGTAATTTGATATAATTCATTAATTTAATTAAGTAATGAAAGTTATGGTAACCGTGTTGCTGATATGATTGACAGAAAGAAGATGTACAGAAAAATAACATTTAATTTTAGATTTAACCAAATGTTAATTTTTATATCAGCCTTTTAATTAATGAACAAAAAGTATGTTTTTCAAATTTCACCAGAATGTAACAAACAAATGCAACTAGTAGATTTTTAAAACATGATCATAAATATGAAACAAACATTAATTATTACCTGAGATGAAGTAAAAAGGCAGGAAACATTTTCATGCTTTTAGCTTTATACATTACTTCATGTCAGTGAAATGTAACAAAACATTTCACTTTTATTTGTGTGGTTCTGAAAAATAAGGCTGTTATTTACAAAGCATAATTATTAAAAATCTAGTAATAACTTACCAAAAACACAAAAATTTGCAGTAAATAAAACACTTTTAATATGTCAACAAACCTCCTCTCCTCTCCTCTCCTCTCCTCTCCTCACCTCATACTTCATCTCACCTCACCTTGCCTCGTCTCTTCTTCTCTGTTCTCATTTAATCCACTTTGGTCTGGTCTGGTCTGGTCTGGTCTGGTCTCGTCTCATTTCATCTCATCTCATCTCATCTCATCTCATCTCATCTCATCTCATCTCATCTCATCTCGTTTCATCTGTCTTGTCGCGTCTTGTTTCTTTTTCATCTCATCTCATCTCTCTCCATCTTTTCTTATTGTATCTTGTCATGTTTTACCTGATCACAGCTCCACCAGAAGGTAAAGTTGACTTGAAAACAACAAATTTAGCTTCAGCTTAGAAACACAAACCTTCAGCAGATCAACTCTTTAGTATATTACCAAAAATCGCACACAACATGATGCAGGTCAGACGTGCGTTTCCTGAGAACGTGACCATGAGATTATTCTGTTTAATAACTTGCCTGGCTGCTCTGTGGCTTTGAGCAGGAGGCAACATCGTTTACAGTTTTTAGCATAAAAGGGCAACAGGTGAGCTCTTTTGTTTTGGAGCAATGGATGTCAACATTGAAAACAGAGGCAGAGCCAGAGGAGTGAGAGAAGGAGGAGAAAGATGGGGAGGACGAGGAAGGCCAAGGACCGTAATTTGGGATGAAATCCGGGTCACTTTGGTTTATCCTGATATCAACCATGTTCTAACAATGAGGAAGGCTGGGCAAAGAGTAAAGCCAAATTTGAACAGGTAGCCTCCATCATCTGGACTTTATGAAATGAGAATAGGTAAGAAATCTACTCTCACTAGAAAACTGCAGTACTACATATCAATATAGTACTCAAAGAGTACCGTAGTACATTATTGCATCTGGACTGTTCTGTAGGACAGTAAAAATACTGCAAAGTATGTTTCAAGTATACCTACTTTGTATTCATACTATTTTACTATTGTTTTTGCAGAACTGAAAGATTATCAACAAGAGAAAAGTTTACAGTGTATTTGTGTGTTCTGAGTGTAAAAACAATATTCTCTAATATTTTACAACATATTTATATATATACTGTTTGTAGTAAGTGTAACACCAAACAAAAATAGGCTTAAGTCATTAAGCCTTTTTTTTTGTCTTTTGTTTTCCATTTATCATAGTGTTTTAGACTGAACACGTCAGTGTTCAGTTGGTTCTTATAAATATCTATTCATATGATGGTTTGTGTGTGTCATTTGACAACAAAATCTCATTTTGAGAGGAAATAACATTGTTTTAAATGTGAAGTTTCCTTTTGCAGGATAATTGAGGGGTTTCACCCATTATGTGTGTTATTTTGGGTTTAAGTTCTGAGAATATGAGGCGTGCTTTCAGAAAATGTGTGTAAATAATCGAGAAAAACTGTAATAACTTGCCTGGGTGCTCTGTGGCTTTGAGCAGGAGACAACATCGTTTAATATGAGCTTCTTTGCTTTTTGTCACCAGCTGCTTCCTCAGGGGATCTTTGGTTGTTGGTACTATACAAGCTCTTGAAGTTACCGTCTGAAACTATGTTAAATTTGTTATGATTTGACAACTAAATCTGAACTGAATAGTATTTATTACTTTTCTCTAACAGATCTTTAAGGGAGGCCTGAAGTCAGAAAGATAAGGCTGCTCACAGATCAGCTGATCAGGTGCTGCTCACTCCTCTGCATCAGCACAGGTAGTTTATGTTGTGTTGAGATGTGAAATTAGATTTTGTTCAGGAAAAGTTGTTAACATTTGAAAAAACTTACCAAATGACATGACTAAGAATACTTAGTAAACTTTTTAGGGGGCAGATATTGTTGTACAGGTGTGATTTGGATCAAATGCAAATGCTGTTTCTCTTCTTGATGATCATTTAAGAAGATGAATCATCCAAACATGTCAACCATAAAATCCAAACATCATCATGATGATGTAGATCAGGGGTGTCCAACTCCAGGCCTCGAGGGCCACTATCCTGCATGTTTTAGATGTTCCTCTGCTTCAACACACCTGATGCAGATGAATGGGTCGTTAACAGGCTTCTGCTGGACTTGCTGAGATGTTGCAGATAGGAATCAGGTGTGTCGAAGCAGGAAAATATCTAAAACATGCAGGATAGTGGCCCTCGAGGCCTGACTTTGGGCACCCCTGATGTAGATGATCATTTATGCAAATATCACATAATAGTTCCTTCATCAGTATCTCACAAAATGTTGTGATGACACATCCTCATTATTTTTTTGTCATTAAAATATTTAAAATCTTATTTGTAGGTATTAATATATAACTGTAAATGTTTGTGTTTATGAACATATTTTTTGCTTTGAGACAGGGATAGTAGTAAATTCAATATAACACATTCACATTCCATGTATAAAAGATTAAAGGATGATTTAACATGATTAAGGGTATAGTATAAGTCCCGGTTGTCTACACTTACAGAGAGCATTAGATAAAAAAAACCTTTGAAATCTGTGAAATGTTGTTGTAAACATACGTGTCAGTTCTCTCGGAAATTTGCAGTTTATTAAAATCATTACATTTTTCATAAATTAGAGGTTTTCAACATCGACTGAACAAACCAGACTCAAAGAAGAAAATAACCGGAGCACACGTGTTCATTTCCTGCACCTGCTTCATCAGCTGTGTGTGTGTGTGTGCATGTGTGTGTGTGTGTGTGTGTGTGTGTGTGTGTGTGTGTGTGTGCGTGCGTGCGTGCGTGCGTGCGTGCGTGTGTGTGTGTGTGTGTGTTGGGGGCCGTAGGTGGGTGGTTGTGCGTAGCTGTGGCCAGCTTTTAAAGGGTAATCCATCTCTATCACTTAAATGATTATCCCCATTAATCTGTTGTAAACTAATAAAGTAAACACCAACTCTCCCTCCTCCTCCTCCTCTACTCTTCCCCTCATTCTCCCGCTACTCTGCGCTGGATGCAGGTTCAT